>OZ010591.1:15286463-15313963 GCA_963932145.1 Acanthosepion lycidas
TAGACGAATTCCTAAAGGATATTCTCTGTACCGAACGTTCAAATGAAAAGTGAAAAAAACTTTGAATTACAGACGTTTGTAAATCGTTTAATATCGACCCGGGAACCTAGGTGGGCACTACTCAAAACCGGCTGGAATGTCAGAAGATAATGTTCGTCTTAAAGCATATGGCGGGTTTCTATGACACAAAATTGCGTGCAACTTCTCGTTATTTTTTTTTTTTTTTTTTTTTTTTTTTCTAATTAATATTACATATGGCGCGGAAGTAAGTAACTATTTTATTTCTCAATATAGCAATGAAACGATTCATCGATATTTTTACTTTGATTTATAGAGATTATTAGAAAAAACAACCCCCATGAATTACAAAAATCTCTCCATGAATCCTATGAACAGGTAGAATCTTGACTCGGATGGCCCTTCCCATGACACTATGGGAAGAAAATAGAAAAAAAAAGAAGAAAAAGAGGAAATAAAATATTTTCTATAACCTTGTGGGGCAGGGAAAATGACTCATGAAAAGTCTTGACCGGGTAGGTGAAGAAAGAAACAAACCCCACATAGCATTTCATTGGCACTATTGAAAGGATGTAGAATATAGAAAAAAAGGAGGAAATTAAAAAAAGAATTACGACTCAGAAAATGCTACCCATAACATTATCGAAAGAAAATGAAGGATAGAAAACCCAAATCCCGAGACACGAAAAACGATTCTTATGACAATATGGAGAGGAAAGAGGAAAGAAAGAAAAAAGAAACACACATAATTGAAAAATACTTCTAATGATACGATTAAAGAAAACATGACTCACAAAATTTGCATCGCATGTCACTTGAGATAAAATAAAACGTTCCTACTTATTATAATTTGACTTAAGAATTAAAGCATAAAAAGTTTAATTTAGCATTATGTTTATCACAAAAACGTAGACAGTGTTATGCAAGTGATGCAACTTGCCAGGTATTTATTAGACGTTTTATTAATAAACAGGAACATATTTAAATGAAATCAAATATTCATATAAAACGTTTTTGTCGATATTTTGAATGGTAATGGCGATTAATTGGTGGCGGCCATCTCTTCTGCAAGTAACAGGTGATAACTTGTAATGGGATTAATTATACAAGCAATAAGATCTCATAGCTGCCCTGAGCTACAGGAAGAGGAGGCTTTAGAATATTCGAAAAGGCCTTTATGTGATGTGTAAATAACTTATCTGAATTAGAAATATGAAATAGGTCTACTGATTATATACAGACATACAAACAATGTAAACTTGTTAAGAGGCATTGGCCAACCTTCACGAAAACCAGTCACGTGATACAAACGGAGACCAGGCATATATGGCAATGATTTTCTAAGCGTAGCTCAGATGTGGCACAAGGCCGAAAGTATGGAGCGCCCAGTGAAGATCGAACTCACTACTCAGTCGTAATTTTTCTAGCCAGACAAGCTTGCGGATCATTACACCAAACAGAGGTGCCCAACCAAGCATAAATGGTAAGCCTATGCAATAAGTACCGCATATAATGGTTGGCCACATACTATATATATATATATATATATATATATATATAGCCTCATACTATATATATTTATATACATATATATATATACATATATATATATATAGCCGCATAGTATATATATATATAGCCTCATACTATATATATATATATATATATATATATATATATATATATAGCCTCATACTATATATATATATATATATATATATATAATATCAGGCTATATATATATATATATATATATATATATATATATATATATATTTGAGTATGTACCTTGTTTGTAATTGATGTTTTCGACTGCACAATATAATAGGGTCGGTTGTGTACTGTCCGTGGGAGAAAAGAGCAGCATAATGCAATTCAAATTTCAAAATTTCAAATTTTCAAAACAGCATCCTGTACTCATTGGAATACATGACAGAAGCTCCAACAGCAACATCTCAGGGTGTTTGCGTGTCAGTATGAGGACAATGCAGAAAATTCGAAAAGATCCTGATGAAATATCCATCCAACATCATGGTGTTTGGAATGATGGCGACGTTCTTGCTCCATTCATCTTCACATAAGGCCTCAGACTCAACACCATGACGTACATAAAGTGCTTTGAGGAGGTAGTAAATAAGGGTGGTTGCTAGAACAGGACTCTGCACTATGTCCCACAATTAAGACAATCCAGTTGGAGCTGTCAAACAATTTCACCCCTTGCATTTCCCCATAGTGAAACTCCACTTGATGATATGTGGGGCGTAGTTGAGCGAGTGACCAACGATAAACCTTCAAACACCAAAGATGAACTGAAGGCAAGGATTATGACAGCATTCACCAATAAGAAGACCGACCAGAAGAGATGCAGGAGATTCCAGAGTCGTCTGCCGTGGTGGAAGCCAATGGTGATGTTATTGAATAAATTTACTGTCTAGTATTTCAAGGTATGTTTGAGTAATTTTGGTAAAAAGTATCTGGTAAAAGAAGATTTTACATTTTTGCGTAATTTAGACGATAATTTATCCATTGCACCCTGTATATTGTTTTTCGAGTCTTGATTATAAATAGTAGACTGCTTCCTACCGGTACTGCAAGTTTTTGGTTCATCTAATCATACTCCTAAACCCAGCCACGCCATACGTTTCATATATACATCAAGAATACCAACCTTTGATGCCACACTTTGTAGTATGAACAAACCAGTTCATTCAAAAGGCAGACGGTTAATTCCAAGTGTACCGTAAATTCACAATACCTATTTTCGCCATGTCTGTTTATGTGGGAGTTGGATATAAAGACGTTGGTTTTAGAAAGTACGAATTGTTTCTGATGTGATTAGGCATAAGATTGGGCTTACATTTTGAAAAATTTATTAATAATGAGATAAATATTAATAAGATGTCCAAAATGTTATATAATTTGTTGGCAGAATGAAAATGACACCGCAGAATCGATTAGTTGTACCTGATAGAACGATTTATCAAATCTTCAAATAATTTCCCCTAAAGTACCTAGCAAATTATAGGGCCTGTCTTATGAATTGGGCCGTTTTAGCATACGGGGAATACTGTATATATTGCATAAACAAAATTAAATGATATCAAATCATTTTCGTGGTCATTACAGCCACTTTTCAGGATATCGTATTGCAAAATTTAATTTGTTTTCAGAAATTATATTTTTGTCTTAAAAAATAATTTTATTTATTAAAATTAATGCATCATTTTTTTCAAAATATCACGCATTATAATTAGAAAAGATGTTACGGAGAGGTGTGTTCCAGTTAACATTGGGTTCGTATGTTCACTAACGCGCAAATTTGTGAATGGTAGCATTCCAGCCCTGCTCCTCCAGATATGGGTTAATTAATAATACTTGTATTACTAAACTATTATTATATCCCCACAAAATTCTTACAACCTAAAAATATTTTCTGGCTTGAAATAACCCGCAAAAGGTTGATAAACCTTAAAAAAAGATTGAATGAATAAATCAAAGTATACTTGCATTAATAAATAACATCTTCCAGAAATATTATAGTCGATATTTCTTTTTTGGCGAAACAGAGAGAGAGACACACGCATATATATATATATATATATATATATATATATATATATATATATATATATATATATATATATATATATACATTTCATTTAATACGACAGGCAAGGTGCTTTTATTTAGTTTTTTATACAATTTCTGATGCGATCTAATATTTTTTCAGATGATAAATTATATAAAAAACTGTCCGAATGTTCATTTATTCCGAGAGCTTTTCGGCTATATCCATTTCAACAGTTATTTTTACGCACCCCGGCACACACACACATACACACTTGTTTTCATGTCGACGGAAATCAGGTTTATTCCTTATGCAGTAATAGCAATATAATACACATTAAAATAATAGTCTTCCTGCAGCTTATATTATATAACAAATAGTGATATTAATGATGATGGCGTGTTGAGGGAATGAGAGATGCGGCTACCAAATTTGGTCAAAGTTACTATATAAGACTTTATTAGCGAGGCAGATAAATGTTATAATTTAACCCCATTTCAATGTTTTTCACCAGAAACTTATAGAAACTTTTAGTCGCGGACAGCAGTAAATTTGATGCAATATTTTTTTTACAATATTATATTTTTGATCTGTTTTTTATATACATATTTTATATTCCTTGCTAGTTAGTACTTTGCCGGTACTGTCTACCAAATTTGCCTTTATATAATATATGCTCTTTGAGTGGATTACAAAATTTCGATACAACACTATATTTCAATGCAAACTTAACTCATACCCCAATATTTGAAGCATCTCCTTTGGTTACTGAATAGAAAATATGCCAATTTCTAACAAGAAAAGCGATAAATTATCTCTGTTCAATGAAACTGAATTTGTTAAAAGAATCAAATGGAAACTGGTCTTTGTTAGCCTCCCTGAAAGAAAAGAAAAAAAAAAAAAAACACAGGTGGATTTAATTCGTCTAAGACAACCTTCCAAGATGATAGACTATCGAAATTTAAAAAAAAATATCTCTTCAATATTGCCAGAAATTTGAAATTTGTTAGATAACGATCTACAAATAAAATTAAAACAGTACTTCCGGTGAATTAAAACATCTGATAAGAGTCGATAAATCGGCGAATTATTATGAATCGATAAAGACGGTTACAAGACCGCCATTGATAAGGAAGAAAACATCTCCAAAAAAATCCCCAAGTGATTTGAATAATCAGATGAGATGGATAATGCAATACGAAATTCTTTAAATTTGAGAGATCGAATGCTAAAGTTATATAAACAGCAATTCTTTATTACTGCAAAGAACAATAAAGATAATATAAAATTTCCACGATACAAATTACTTAATCTTGCAACAAATAACTTCAGAAAATTACTTACCGTTGTCTCCTGGCTTCTTCGCTTTCTTCAGGAACCCGTTTTACAAAGTAACATCTATAGGATTTTGAACTGAAACCTTTTATGAAAGATTGTTCGCATTCCACTTTAAATTCTTAATTAATCTGATATCTTTAAACATCCTGTAGTCAACTTCGCCTTTGTCTTTTTCTTCGCTTGAATCAGATTATATGTCTTTTCAATGATAGAAGTCGCAGACGCATTCTGACTTGATATGTTTTATGCAAATTGTTTAATCCACAAGATCATGGGACTCTTAGACAATACAGCGGTATCATTTTGAAATATCCGTTTACTACGTGATCTGTACTTACGTGCCCTTGCTTTCGTGATGAGAGATTCTTTGCGGTGCTCATCGTTACGCGAGATCTACTAAGAGGATTGTTAGAACCTGAAATAGGCTCCGAGTTGTCTTTTTCATTATTCGCACGACAGGAAGTGATTATCACCCATTTCCTTTCGTAGAAGAACAGCCATATTTGAATTCAATGCCTCCCATCTAGGCGTACAGCTTTCCGAATTGCTTCCAAATTTATTTTGGTGTGAAGGTTCAGATTTCCTCTGCGTATTGCCTGTAAAATGGTCATATCCATCCGAACGTGTGTGGCGAATCATCTAAGATAAAGAATTTAGAAATGTTGAATTTATTTTAAATGCCGTTCTCATGTGTGATGGACAGAAGATCCTCTGATTATCTCACAGATATATTCCTTCTGGAGAGTAGCCATAATGTGTCATATATATGACTGTTGTCAGCGACATCTCTATCTCTAGTTGAGGATTACAATGCCGAACTGAGTTTCTAATTATCTCCAGTTATATGTTTGAGTCGATCTATTTCTTGACAGAGTCTAGATATTGCTAATTAAAGCCCAAGTATTGTCCGGTTAATGGTAATGAAAATCCCACATAAGAATAGAAATTAAATTGGCCAAATAGACAAAAGACAACATGGCCCAAGACAAGAGTGTGTCTTCTTACCGTAGATATTTAAACTAAAACAACGTGGCTATTATGAGGGAACTGTAGATCTTAATAAAATTTAATATTATGGAAACATTATTAACTACATAAGATATACAGAAGAGACCATTTTGGTAGAAGACACAGGTAAAACGAAGTGCAATCACAAGAATTCTGTTGCAGGATATTAAAAGAAAGCGTGAAGAAAAGACTAAATATCACTTGTTAGAAGGACAGGACATATGGTCACCGGCAAGAGAAAAAGATACGAGCCAGAAACTTTGGACATCAAAATATATTATTAACATATTTTCAGTATCTTTGAAGTTTTATAAAAGGCGATGAAAAATGTTAGAAAAGGGTGAATTGGAATAGCGAACGATGTCCTCCAAAAGCTAAGCAAATATTAAGAAGCGGGAAAAAAATTTAGCCAAAAAGAAAATGGTACTTAGCAGCTATGTAATATCGATCCTTCTTTATGGCAGTGTATGCAGGACAGTATCCCCACAGATGAAGAAGAACTGGCGACAATAAAAAAATGTGGTTCTACAGACTATAAAGGAAATGGAAACAAAAATGACATACATTGAATGAGAAAGAAACGGGTGAAATTTTTAGGGGGCTTAATGAGGAAAGGCGGCTTGGAGAATCAAAACACATAACACACAGTGACAGCAAGAGAGGAAGGGAAAACGACAGTAATCAACCTAAGAAGCTGTGAGAACAGTAAGGATCAATAAGGAGATGCATTTTGTTCAAAACCACAAATAATAGGAAGTTGAGGAGAGCCATAATCACTCATATCCTTAAAACTTACGACATATAAAAGAAGAAGATCATAACAAAACCACATTAGTTTGCATTATTGTCTCATGATCACATTTGATTTCATGGATATATCTTCCTAAAAAGCAAATTACAATACAACACTTCAAAGAAATATTATCAAATAAAATCGGAATATTGAAACATCTCGTCAATAGGTGTTGTAGAATTTTGGCATTTGCATCATTCCTCACAATCTAGGGATTGTCCTGGAACGCCATACGATTCATTATCCTGTTAAAATTATGGAAATAAAGTAATTACTTGCGAGATATCTCGTCAGTCGTGCAATAATGATTAATTTTACTGCCCATATTTCATTCAGGAATTGTCTTGAAAACTCTGCAGGACAAAACAATTATTTGCGAGATATCTCGCAAGGCACATACCATTTCTTCTTGAACGACCGGAAGTTTTCTATCCTTGTTCGATTATCGTAAGTCTACTAAAAAATCACCTTGCGGAAAAATATTTATTTTAGAAAATGTCTGCCTAAAGAAAGAAGAAAAAAACAAATAAGATTCAAAAAGGTTTGGCGATGTTCCAATTTCGTTTTAATTCTCAAATATAACGTATGTCAAAAATATATATCCCTATATAAACTGCATAACACTCACTAGATAATTTTTTTTCTGAAGTAATGAAATATATTTAAAATTTAATAGCATAGATATATTCATAGCCGAAGATCTAATATATAAATCAGTATGCTATGTTCAATTTTAAATATACCTTCTGAATTTCGAATCGGTTTCATTTGCACATTCACTTGAAAGTATTAAAGGCAATATATATATATATATATATATATATATATATATATATATTCCTTCGTGATTGATTTGATTATTGACAAATCAAAAATTCGAAGGTTTTTTGAAACGAGTATAGTTACCTATATATATATATATATATATATATATATATATATATATATATATATATGTATATATATATATATATATATATATATATATATATATATATATATATGTATATATATATATACATATATATATATGTATATATATATATATGTGGGGGGTAGGTCACTGGAGCGTTAGACGTCTGAAAGCGCATATATTATACTATGAGGACCATCTTAGTAGGCATGGCATAGAAATAAATGAATTATGACAGATACTAATTAAAAAAAAATGACAGCGTGTCTTCAATCAGAGCATTAAAACATGGGCAAGCAACAGCAGTAAAAAAAACTTAGTCTGCAGCAACAACAGTGCCAACCTGATCAGTAGCCAAGGTTAAGTTCCAGTCTCTAAGATTACGAAAGCAATTGTCCTATGAGAAATGGACTTGTGGGTAGAAAGCATTGCTCTTTGTTGAAATAGCAGTGTGTAGTTTGTCTCAGTAGAAACGTGCGATAAATAACTGAAGAATACAAAATAAAAATGAACTAACGATATCCCTAGACGTGGGCAGTGGAATGAGAATAGTCTACCTCCATAGATTAAACAAAGGGTTCAGTTACCCAAATGTGTCTAATTTTAGTTTTGGATTATTATTTATACTGTTTTGGTATACGTGTTTTTCCAGGATTTTATCATTATCTTTTGTTATTATTTTGTCTAGATTTTCTGTGCAATTGCAACTTAATTTTAAGATGTTTTCATTAAAGATCTTGTTAAGTCTGCTATAAGTAGGAAAGTGTTTTTCAATTAAAGCTAGGAATTTGTGTCCTAGCTTAATACTAACTATTTGGTTGAATGAAGGAGTATACCAAATGATTTTTCTTTTCCTGTTTTTGTTCTGGTTAGTATCGTTTCTATAATTTACGTTAATGTTTTTGTATCCGCTATTTTTTTAGGGCTGTGTTATAACAATTACTGTGTTGTTGGAATATTTCCTTATTAGCGGAGTCTATGCTGATTCTTTTCTCTATTGATGTGGGCATATGCTTAATTATAGATGGACGGTGGTTCGACTTAGGGCGTATGTACAAGGAATTAGTGTTAGGTTTTCTGCAAGGTAGGTATATGTTGTTCATTAAGTCTAGAGTTACGTCGATGAAATTTAACCTTTATTTTAGTATTGACAAAAATAATGAAAAATTATGTGATTGTAGAAACCCTGAAGACTGCCCGTTGGAAAATAAAGGCCGCACTAAATCTGTGTTATACCAATGCACTATCTCATCCATTGAGAGTCCTAATACTGATAGGATAAACTTTGGTTCAGCAAAGAATGAATTTAAAATTAGTTGGAGACAACACAAGAGCTCCTTCAATAATATTCGAAATAGAAATCAGACATCTCTATCCAAATATTTTTGGCATTTAAAGGAAATAAATAAAACACCAAAAGTAAAATGGAAAAAAATAAATAGAACAAGAATTTGTAAAACCTGGGATGACCCATGTCCTTTATGCCTACATGAAAAACTACACATTATTAAATATCTAAATAATGAAAATTTATTAAACCATAGACATGTGTTAACGGTTTTTTGCCGACATCAACAAATTTTCGCATTAAATAATTAGCATAAAAAATTAAATTTCATAGTCTTATAAAAGTTTTAAAAGCTTAACCCAATCATTAAATAGAAAAACCCTTTATGAAGTCGACAAAAAAAACAAATTGTAGTTCAGTGCGACGCGTTTATGTACAAAACAGCCCTTTAGAAAAAAATAAAATAAAAGGATAAATAAATAAAATGAAACAAAATCCTCTAGCCACTTAACGACATATTATGGTGCCAAAAGTTATCTTTCGCTGTGACTGACCAGACGATGTGCGCACATGAATGCCATCATTAATTTTGAAATGGATACCGCCACCCTACCTCGCCTTGACCTCCTTCCGAATATTACGGATATCTGGACAAAAATTAACTCTTAGGCTCCTTAGCAAAATGGTCGGCCGAGCCGTTTCCATGGTAATTAATTTTGAGAATGAATATACTTATAAAGATGCGTAAATTCCAATATTGGTTATTCCGAAATTTTTGGTGAGGATGAAACAGGGCTTGATACTTGAACTCAAGTTAATTTTAATAATTATATTGAGGTTTCCAGCTCTCGTTTTTGAAGCATGAGAACTCTTATGTAGCGAAGGAATCATTTTTTTTATAAAAAAATGTAATATAATATATTTTATTATTTTATAATATTTTATTAATCCCTCTGTTCACCGCCATAATGAAGTCGTTAAAAAACAAATTGTAGTTCAGTGCGACGCGGTTATGTACGAAACAGCTTTTTAGGAATAAATAAATAAATAAATAAGTAAAATAAAACAAAATTCTCTACACCCTTAACGACATATTATGGTGCCAAAAGCTATATTTCGCTGTGACTGACCAGACGATGTGCGTACATCAATGCCATCATTCGCTTTGAAATGGACACCTGGACCATACCTCGGCTTGACCTCTTTCCGAAGATGACTAATATGTGGATAAAAACTAATTCTTAGGCCCCTTATCAAAATGGTCGCCCCAGCCGTTGCCATAATAATTAATTTTGCGAAAGAACATGTTTATAAACATGCGAAAATTTCAAGATTTTTTATTCCTAAATTTTCACTTGAGAATGAAACAGGGCTTGATACTTTAATTCTATTTAATTTTAATATAATTATATTGAGGCTTGCGGCTCTCTTTTTTGAAACATGAGAACTCTTATATAGCGAAGGAATCATATTTTTTTAAAATAATTATAATATATATATATTAGGTTGGTGCAAAAATAATGACGTAATAATGTCGGTTTTTGACGTTATTACGTCATTATTTTTGCACCAACCTAATATATGTATGTATGTATTGATAGAGCTGTATTGATATGTAAGCATCAGTCGACTACATGAAAGGCGAAATGAAAATAAGATATCTAACGCTGTTCCTATTGCACTTGGATACAATGCATTCTCTTTTATGTTCTTTTGTGTAATTCTCGAGACGGTCTCAAAAGTCATATATAATTTCATATATAAAACAAGATAGAGAAAATTGTTAAAAGAATTATCTCGTTTTTAATTTCCTTCACTCATTGGGAGATTGCATGTGGAAATGTTGCTCGGGCGCAATATGCTTTCATTTTGCAACCACAGCAGAATGATCAACGTTTAATAACATAATTCGCCTCTGTCAGCGGATTTTGCATAAACTTTAATTACACCAGTACATCGCCTGTCATATCCGTCCCCCATAAATCGTGGCGCTCATAATGCCCCGATCTCTTGGACTGATGTCAGAGGTAATGTTCTGCTCTGACCAGGCATGCCCACTCCTGTCTGTCACCCTTTTGGCGAAGGGCAGTTGGGCGATTCTTGTCTTTGACTGGTTGCCTTGGCACAGATTCTTGCCAAATGTATTCACTTCTTAACCCTAACAGTCAGGAAAGGTCAAGCAAACGCCAAACGCTCGCTCTTCTATTATATTTTGAAAAGTTTTCTAATCAGGTTTTATATCCACATCTAAATAAATACATATGCACACGCGCACACACACACACAAACACACACACACACACACACACACACACATATATATATATATATATATATATATATATATGTGTGTGTGTGCCTGTGAATCTCTGTGTGTGTATGTATCGTGGTAGTTCTTACCTGCAAATATTTTTGGTTGGATTTATGTCGTCATTCTTTGCTTAGTGAAGTTATCTGACGATACACGACTTTATATACAAGTCATTCTAAAAATACCCTCTGAATTTGTATTCATATGTTAGAGGTCAAGTCAAAAAGAATTGCGGCAAATATTTATTTGGAAGTGTTGAAAGGTTTACGAGAATCTTTTTGAATGAAATGATCTGAACACTGGTCTGAGAAGTAAATTATCTATCTTGATACTCCGCCTGCGCTTAATGCGTTAGGATTTAACGAGTTCCTGGCTAGGAAATCCATTACAGAGATAAGCCATCCAACTTATTCACCTGCTGCTCTTTAATTACAAAATATTTTATGGTGAAAGCCTAGAAAACATACGGAAATGAAAATCAAAATTCCTGCACCTCAAATTCTTCTCTTCGACACACAGTAGTTTTCCATCACAATCGTCAGTTTCCACCTGTGAATGAGGGACTTATTTTGGCTCATTTTAACCGTGCAAGAGATTCATTAGGAACTTCATTATCATCAGCGACCGCTGTTCATATTATCCGTTTAGTTCTCACCCATAAGCTCTTGGACAACAACCTTTTATTTCAGAGAATCTGTCAGCATGTTGGTATCCCATTTTAAACATGCTTTAGACCAGTTGTTCTAAACCTGGATAGTTATAGACCTCAAGTGTCTAGGTAACTATTCTGGGGTCCACATGGGTCTATTTTAAAAATGATTTGTTGTGAGGTATTTTACATGGGTGTTATTTTTATGAGTGTACATAAATGTTCTATAAAATAGAGTTGTTAAATAAAAGTTTATTTTCTTTTAATTAATTTTACTTCCAAATAAAGCATTTACTATTTCTATAGTAAAATTCCTATACATAACTATTAGTGAAATATAAAATATGTTTTTTTGTTTTTTCATTGAATGTTTATGGGGTCCCATAAAAACAAAAAAATAATAGTGATTCTTGGGTAAAAATAAAATAACCGGCGGAGAACAAATGCTTTTGACTAACCAAGAGACTGTTCTAAACTCCAAATGCTTTGATGGTCCACCTGAAGTTTTCTAAGTTGGCAATACTGTCAAATCTTTCATTTTTAATTAGGACAGCAAGAATGTATCACTTTGATGTCATTTATAACGCTTCTCTTTTCACTCTTTACGTCTATCGACGCATCTCTTTACTGTGTTTAGATCAAGTACAACGTATATTTTTGATCATTTCTTCCCAAGCAAGGCAATAAAGACACTAAGACGGAACGCGGTAGTTGAGTGTAAGAAAATAAGATAAAAACAAATCATTACTCAGGCGAAAAAAGAATAAAATAGCAGGAATTTAGAAGACAGAAGATAACAATTGATATTGCAATTAAATCTTTGGAGATCATTGTTGACTGGAATGTACGAAGCCAGAAGAGAGTTCCATAAGAGAGAGAAGAATCTGTCAGCATAGAATTTGCGGTTACCCCTAGCCATTTTAACTCTAAGATGATGAGAACTTACCGCCAACTTAATTCCGCGCTTAAATTCATAGAGTCTAGGTACCATAGTGGAAAACTCCTCATAACAATTATATGCAAATAGTTATAGACAAAGCACAGGGGATATATGTTACGTCAAAGCGAATGTGACTGAAGCTGTGTTGCCAGGTCAAGACCAATAAGATTGCAGGCTATCCTTTGTAATTCCTCAAGGATCTACTAAATTTCTGTGAATGCTTTCAGCAATCACTCCTTCCAAAAACAGATATTTTTTTACAGTTTTTTTTATGTGTTTTTATGAGTGACAGAGGGTTACTGAGGTTTTAAAAAGTGGGTAATTCTGTAAATATTTCCTCTGTGCTTTTAAACACATTAAGGTCCAATGTTAAAAAAAAACAAGAACAAAACAAAATCAATGAACGCTTACTGCAATCCCCTAATTATAATACGCCTTCACCCATAATAGACACATAAAGTTGTGTTGAAAATGGGGAAAAATGCTTCTACTCACGCATAATATGTATCCCTTGTTTGGTAATGAAACCCTTATCAATTGCACCCTCCAATGTCATTACTGCCAGCGTTTCCTACTGTTATAAAAATGGTTTTAAACATAGGATATTTTTCTAATTTAGTTTTATGATAATTCTTATTTTATTTAACATTTTTAAATATTGTATCTGACATCCTTATGCCGAATGTGAGTGTCAAATTGTCGTATATTTGTGGCGAGTAGTTATTTCGCAAATGATTTCAACCTATGAAACGGCAATTTTTGAAAGATTTTTTGTAGGAGTGCATAATACACAACTCCCACAATTATTATTTTTTGGAAAAAATGCTTATTATACATGAGGAATTACGATAATACTTTTAAAAAGTAAATTAAATCAGTCATTACTCGTTCACTGATTGTTGTGCATCAAAGTTATATGTATCAATTTAAAGAAGACAAATATAATTTTTTTTTGCTTGAATTTAGAGCATGAGGAGTCATCAGTAATTACATTATTGATATTCGGACTAACGTCCTCATCTTTGTTGTTGTTATCACTACGTTTGTGGTCTTCCCCAAATGTGAGTGCGCATATATATATATATATATATATATATATATATATATATATATATATATATATATATATATATATGGGTGGGGCAGTATAACGAGTCGAAAGAATAACCTCTTCGTCATTGATGGTACAGGTGGTATGATGCTTGTACCGTAATGTAACGGTCTTTCTCCGGGTTCGTTTATTGTTAGCGAAGACGCACTGGATATGAGTCCCGAATAAAGGGCGAAACGGCCGTCCAGTTCTTTCTACGTTCTATTGAAGAGTCTTCTAAACTCGATGAATTACTTAATTATAATTATTTCAAATCCTCTTTATAATCATCCTTCCATATATATATATATATATATATATATATATATATATATATATATATATATATATATATATATATATATATATATAATGACTTCTACCTTGATCTCTGACATAGAATTAAGATCTGTTTTCTACTTGTTGTTTGTCTTATCATGTTGTCGAATTCCCACTCATCAATATATATATATATATATATATATATATATATATATATATATATATGTGTGTGTGTGTGTGTGTGTGTGTAAGTATGTATGTATGTATGTATCTGAGAGAGAGAGAGAGAGGGTGTGTTTCCATATATTAAATAATAGTTAATTAACAATGTGAAAGACTACATGCGTATACACACATACACACACACTCTCTCTCCATATACCTACATACATACATACACACATACACACACACACATACACACACACACACAAAGGCGGCTACTTATTTTTATTGGACTTGTGCGATGTTTGTTTTTTGATTTTGTCGACAAAACTCTATTGCAGTATCTGTGGCAAAAAGTGCACCATTACACAATTTACTCCAACAGAAATTTAGAAACGACATGCTATACTGTTTGAAATTCTAGCCAGAAGTTGTAATACGAACATTTCAGTGTGTTTGGGTGTCAGAGAATTTGGAAACAATTGGATGAGTCTAATAGTGATTTCGAAGGTTTCTGGATTCATCACTCCTGATGTCGCAGCCAATCATCTTCCCACTCAACACAGAGGCTCATATCAAGTGTCTTGAGATGGTAGTGCTGCCCTGGATCAAGTGGGTGTTTGTTGGAAAACCCCGTGCGTGTCAACAGGAGTCTGTACCTAGACACACAAGCAAGAGAACCCTGTCATGGCTGTCAGACAATTTCTGCGATCACATCATCGTTCAAATCTGGCCACAATAATCCCCAGACTGCAACGTCCTATAATATGGAACGCAGTTGAGCGACAGTCCATTAAAACTCCTTGTAACACTTAAGATGAACTAAAGGCAAGGATTATTGGCAGCATTTAAACGAGGTGAAGTCCAGAAGAGATGCAGGAGATTCCGAATTCGTCTGGGGGCCGTTATTGATGCCAATGCTGATTATATTGAATGAATTAACTCTTTAGTATTCCAAGATATGTTTGTGCAATGTTGGTAAATATATCTGTTAAAATGAGATGTCAGTGTTATTTTCATTTTTGCTTAATTTAGAAGACAATTTATCGATTGCACTCTGTATATATAAATGATGTTTGGAAGAAACTATTCCGGATAATCGATAAAGTAAAATACAGAAAATTTACCAATGACTTGAAATAGAAATGTATAAAGATGCTTTAAATATAAAGAAAATTGATTAAAAAATAATTAAATCAGACAATACAGTTAATCATTATTAAATCAACGTGGATTGATATCAAAAGGCTATTGCTAAAGATGTCAACAAATTTTGTATGAAGGCAGCCGATAGTTGGAAAATGGCAGATAAAACATAGAAGTAGCCACTGAGATAACGATTGAAGATAGAATCAATAAATTACATAAGGAATAAACATTCATCACTATAAAAGTTCATAAAAGGAATTTCCAAAGCAACCCGCAATATAGATTTGTCAACTCAACCGAGAATAGTATTGGAAAAATTATCAAGTGCATTGTCCAGAGAGCAAGCTCACACACAAGAGATACGTTAGCAATTAACTAGTGATGTAGTTCAGAAGAAGCTATAAATTAGTTTAAAAATATAAAAAAGAAGAAGAACGAGTTTACGTTTATCCAATTCAACATAAGTGATTTTTACTCGTACATCATTCGAAGGTTGGCCGCTGAACGTTATCCAATCTTAACGACAAAGAAATGAACGTAATAAAATAGTCAAAGAATTCTATGTTTTACCTTGATGAAGATTTGTGGACTAAAAGAAACAATAAAAAATTTAACATTGCCATGTTCGCGTCGTGAACCTCTGTAAACCACATTTTAATTCGCAATTACAATAAAAAATCTGCTATCCCCTTTATTTACATCGAAAAGTTCAAATGAACTTTCTGCATTATTTGAATATGTGTAATTTTAATGCAATGCGTAACATTTAATTTGGGTTTCTATTTTCCTTACATTAGGCCAGGACAAGAGCTGAGACGGATTTATGTGGACTTCTTTTATTTTCTGTTTTCCTTAATTTCAAATATAATTTGATTAGTAGAATCCATTTTGAAAGATTTAAAATTGTATTTGAGCTTCACTTCCTGTTGCCTGCCAGTACAGTGACTTACACATGCCGAAGAACAGGTCATTTGTAATGCTGTATTAAATACAACAAAACTTGAAGGTCATAGTTCAAATATAATAAATGGAAAATTAATAAAATATAATAAATAATAAATATAATATTAATAAAATATAATAAATATAATAATAATATAATAAATAATATAATAAATAATATAATAAATATAATAAATAATAATATAATAAATGGAAACGTACTGTTGTCATATTTGGTCGGGAGATGTGCAGACAGCACTTTCCAGCATCGTTAGTGTTACGTTCCGGTTCATTGTACTACGGTGATATTGGACCATCACCGTAGTACTAATAAAGAAGAACTCGAATACGGATATGGGATAACACAGATATATTACAAACAGGAATATATACAGAGAAGTAGAAAGTGTTAGTACGAACAATCAGGTTTAGTAGTAATTGTCTGAACGCGATTTTGTTTCAGTCTGCCTCTGACTCGACTGACTGACCCGCTCGCTCTGACGGACTTCACTTCAGACTAAAAACTAGACTTCAGACGGAACCCTCTGCTTCCTATTGAGGCACAGTATTTATTACGTATGGAATAGTCCATTATGTTGTTATGGGTAAGGTCCCATAACAGTTAGTCTTCAAAACCGGCTTTGTGGGTGACGAATTAATTTTTAACCCTCTGGCCACTCTCTCACAGGCGGGATATAGCAAGCCTCTCGCTACTTTATCGATACTTTCACGGAAGTAGTTCGGACGAATTACATTCCTTGGGTCCGCCAGTCCTAATGTTAACGGTAAGGACCCGTCATTCCACTTGCATTCAAGGAAACCACCCATATTCCCTCTAAATTTTATCGGTGAGAAGTAGGTTCCACTCGAACAGCTTCTTCTCGCAAACAAATGCTCTATGAAACCGACATTGTAAGAGGATGTTTTTGCGATCACTAAAACCATAACATATTCATGTATAACGATAACCATCACCTTCCCCTCTTTTCCGTACGAACATTTTTTTGATGTAACCCTCTACACTGAGTGTCTCCGGGCCTTGAACAGTGTGGAATTTACTGTATATAAAAAAGAATGATTTGGATTAAAATTGCCAGGGACAAATCGAACTGCAAAGAAATGTGTATACTTAAAGCCGAGAGAGTAGTTTTCAATAAAAGGGCTGTTTGAAAATTCATACAGAATAATTTGTTAAAAGCAAAGGACACGTTTGGATAATCAGTCAGTTGGGCAAAAATATGGGGAAATAAAATAAGCCACGTTTTCTGGGATAAAATCGGGAAAAAAAAATACAAATCACGTTCAGTTCGGATGATGAAAAACGTGCAAGCAAAGAAATATAGTCTGTTAAATATAAATCCATTTCTTCTATATATTTGATACGAAGCTAGATGCTGTAAATAGTGATGGCAAACAAGTCATGAGGCACGGTCGAAATCAGTTATGTAGAAAGGTCAACCAAGGTCAGAAATACGGGCTAAACGTGTTAATGAATGTGAATCGTTCCATCAACGTGCATACATTTCTCAGCATTAAAGAATTGGATTTCTCATTTGATTTGAAAGAATAATCCTTAAGGAATGAAAGGCATGTGCAAGAATGGTTTTAGATAGCAGAGATTAGACCAGAGACAGAAACCTGTGACCTAAAGAAATAATGAATAACATATTGCAGAAAGCTAAAAGAGATGAAGAAAGAATTAGCCGAGAGGAAAAATGATAACACCAACGCCTTGTTTCTGCTCACAGAAGATTTATATTATTTGCCATCGTTTGACCATTGCAATGGCAAATAAACAGGTGTTCACTCACAAGCCGAATGATTACAGTGAACTGATTCGTCGATGTCGATCGATTGAGAAGAAATCGGAAACTATATACAAAAGTAATAGAGCAATTACTTGCAGATTTATTTCTCATTTTATCTAACAAACTAATTTTCTGTATAGCTGCATGGTTATTTGCATCTCTGTGTATGTCTAAAAGTAGCTTTAGGTGAGGCAAGGTATTCCGATATCAGTGTATATAGATACGAAACTATGTTAGTGCTGCAAGTTTTATATTTAAGTATGTGCAATTCTAATACCAACATTCATTATTAGAAGTTGTTTTCATATGTCAATTTTCTGTAGGATTTTTCTACGTCTTAGTCGATTTAAATCTATCTATCTATCTATCTATCTATCTATCTATATATCTATCTATCTATATATCTATCTATCTATGTATTCTCTTCTATTTGGCATCAGTAATTTGCTGGATGTTTAATGTGGTTAATTCGACAGAAAGCATCGTTATATATATATATATATATATATATATATATATATATATATTCTTTGTGTAAATAACGTGAGTGTTTGTTGGGACTCGCTGTCATTTGTCTCTAGATTCATTTTTCATTTTTTTTTTCAAAATTCCCTTTTATTGTACATTTTTCTGTTTTAATTTTAAATCTCCTGTTGAAGCCTGGAGAGCGGGAGCGAAACCGGTTGCTTCGCCTGTTTTTAATATGTCTCGTAATATTAAGTTTTATACTTTTATTTCGATCATATATATATATATATATATATATATATATATATATATATATATATATATATATATATATATATATATATATATATTACTTATTCTGTTTTTATCTATCTATTTATCTATCTATCTATTCTCTTCTTCTATTTGGCATCAGTAATTTGCTGGATGTTTAATGTGGTTAATTCGACAGAAAGCATCGTTATATATATATATATATATATATATATATATATATATATTACTTATTCAGTTTTTAACTATCTATTTATCTATCTATCTATCTATCTATCAAATTCTTTCCATATATGTTTATGAATCTATCTATATATCTACCTATCTCTTTCATTTCATACATATCTATATCTCTATCAATCTATCTATGTTATACTATTAATACCTATCTATCTATCTATCTATCTATCTATCTATCTATCTATCTCATTCTGTTCGTATCTATATATCTATTTTACTTATTTTCTTCATATCTACCACTTTTCAATATATATATATATATATATATATATATATATATATATGTGTGTGTGTGTGTGCGTGTGTGTGTGTGTGTGTTTGTGTGTGTGTATATGTGTCCAACGCTGAAAATTATGGCGGTGAACAGAGGGATTAATAAAATATTATAAAATAATAAAATATAATATTATATTAAATTTTTTATAAAAAATGATTCCTTCGCTACATAAGAGTCCCCATGCTTCAAAAACGAGAGCCGGAAACCTCAATATAATTATTAAAATAAACTTGAGTTCAAGTATCAAGCCCTGTTTCATCCTCAAGCAAAAATTTCGGAATAACCAGTATTGGAATTTACGCATCTTTATAAGTATATTCATTCTCAAAATTAATTACCATGGAAATGGCTGGGCCGACCATTTTGCTAAGGAGCCTAAGAGTTAATTTTTGTCCAGATATCAGTCACATTCGGAAGGAGGTCAAGCCGAGGTAGGGTGGCGGTATCCATTTCAAAATTAATGATGGCATTCATGTGCGCACATCGTCTGGTCAGTCACAGTGAAAGATAACTTTTGGCACCATAATATGTCGTTAAGTGGCTAGAGGATTTTGTTTCATTTTATTTATTTATCCTTTTATTTTATTTTTTTCTAAAGGGCTGTTTTGTACATAAACGCGTCGCACTGAACTACAATTTGTTTTTTTGTCGACTTCATAAAGGGTTTTTCTATTTAATGATTTGGTTAAGCTTTTAAAACTTTTATGAGACTATGAAATCTAATTTTTATGCGAAAAATTGTTGATGTCAGCAGAAAACCGTTAACTCATGTCTATGGTTTAATTAATATTCATTATTTAGAAACTTAATATTGTGTAGTTTTTCATGTAGTCATGTGTTCTTTCCTATTTTTCTACACATCTGCCTATCTAGTGGACTCTCCCTTAGTATTCGGCGCATGAGTTTCAAGCAGCTGAGTTCTAGGAACCGACATACCAGATACCAGCACATATGACTTGATTATAGTGGTGAATACTTTGTGAAGATCTTTTTAATGGGTAGAATACAGATATCTGGTGCACTCCGTGCCACAAGTCCCCCAAACAACCCTCAACAGCTTTTGATTACAAAGTTTTCCTTCTCCTAGACCTGTTGCCATCAGATAGAACGCGGTACTCATAGCTGGAGGGAGAAGAAAGTGTATTAGCACATAAGTGAATGCAATCGATTCGACTGGAATTCGAACTCGGCTCTCCGATAACTAAATCCAAAGACACTGCTCCACTATATCTATCTATATAAATATATATTGTAATTTTAATCACAATTTTAATATAAACAGTTTAAGTATTTTTGTTTTTGTTTTTTTAAAAAAGAACCATTTGTTCCTCCCTTAGTTTAAACTTGAAATTTCATTCTTCATTTAAACCCAATTAAATGTCATAATATAGGTTTAATTTAAAAAAAACCCTCTTCCCTTTAGCTAATACTAATTTTTTCCACCCTCCCCTGATCACTCCCTCGTCCCTTTCGTCTGAATGAAACATTGAAACTGATAAAGTTTAGCTATCACAGTTAGATTTCTAATTCCGACACAAACTCAGTTTATACCGGGGTTGAATAAGACTCACGGATCTTGTCGGTTGAAATAAACCTATTCACTAATTGAGGTAATTTTTGGATTTTATTGTGTACTAATTATTTGTTCTATAATAGTAAATACATTGAGCTCTTTTTGTGGATCAGTTTTAATATTGTATATTACTAGGATCAACTTGGATTATATACCAACGGTTTTATTACCTTTAATATATATATATATATATATATATATATATATATATATATATATAAGTGAATATAGCAGTCAACACTTAGAGGCGACAGTCTGTTTCATGCTATATGCAATCGTCAGGCCACATATGCTGTTATTTTTCTCGGCTATTTATATATATATACGGGTTAGTGGTGCATTGTGGGCATTCTATTATGGCGGTTATTTTACCGGAAGTAACCTAAAAAATCAAAAACGGGAAAAATAAAATAAAAACAAATAAATATACTAATAAACAAAATAACAATAAAAAAATAGAAATAAAACATAAATAAAAACTATGTTACTTAAAAATCGAAAACCGAAAAGAGAAAATATACAAGTAAAATAAATTGACCTAAATTCATCCAAGTAAATAAATAAACAAACCAATCCCAAATAAAGATAATCAATTAAAAACTGTTCCCGCCAAAATAATACTTAGAATGAACTACAACAATCAACCCCAAAATTGAACAAATGGCTTTGATTAAATTCTCAAACCAAAACAAAACTGTTAAATAAGTGATATGAAAATTTTTTACTACGTTAATAAATAAATAAATAAATAAAATAAGAAACAAAAACATAAAAAATAAAAAAAACAAGCAATATAATTTGAACCAAATAAATAACCAAACGACTTCCGGTAAAGCAACCGCCATAATAGAATACCCACAATGCACCACTAACCCGTATATATACAAATAGCCGGGAAAAATAACAGCATATGTGGCCTGACGATTGCATATAGCATGAAACAGACTGTCGCCTCTAAGTGTTGACGTCAATGTTCACTTTTATATTTACACACCCTCTATATCTGATATTGAGCACTTTATTCCATAAATATAGCACACCTTAAGAATATATTTCTTTATATATATATATATATATATATATATATATATATATATATATATATATATATATATATATATTAAAGGTAATAAAACCATTGATATATATATATATATATATATATATATATACATATAATATAAATTGACTAATTGAAAATATGGTTTCTTCGCTACACATTAATTACCATGTTTCAAAAACCGTTGTTAAAAACTTCATATTGAATTACATAATTAATTTAAAAGCATTAGTTCAGTTTAATCTTCAAACAAATTTTCGAACCTGTAATTCCTGTGTAGCGAAGAAACCATATTTTAAATAAGTTAATTTATAATATCTATGCTCTGTAAATTTACACTGGGCACTCTATTGTAAAAATAAAAAAAGAACCAATAAGAATATCGGATTATATATCTTATTGTTCTTTTTCTTCATTATAATATATATATATATATATATATATATATATATATATATATATATATATATATATATATGCGATTGTGGTATTTTATTTGTGATAGTTTTCTTATTAATTATTCACTTTTGAATTATTTCTCAACATGTTAGCTAGTATTGGCTATATTAATACGTATGTATTTTATATTTTTATTTGTATATTTTACATAATATAATATTGAATAGGATATATATTGAAATATGGACATATATGAATTATTATTATTATTATTATTATTATTATTATTATGTAAAGACATATACAATATATATATATATATATATATATATATATATATATATACGTGTGTGTATGTTTTTGCGTGTGTAGATAGATAGATAGATAGATCGATAGATAGATAGATAAATAGATAACGAGGCTTTTAGTCGAATTAAACACATTAAACATCCTGCAAATTTCTGATCAAATAGAGGAAGAGAATAGATAACTTCATATATATATATATATATATAAATATATATATATATATATATATATATATATATATATATATAGATAGATAGATAGATAGATAGATAGATAGATAGATAGATAACGATTCTTTCTGTCGAATTAACCACATTAAACATCATGCAAATTACTGATGCCAAATAGAAGAAGAGAATGTGGTCAGCCTTGTTTTTATTTACAACTTGTTCTATTCTCAAATGGCCTACACAACCGCCACGTCCAGACCTGAAACGCAATTTCGATGGTCACCTGGGAGTTACTTTGATGCTAACAGGTAATTAAAACCAAATGTCTCCCATTGTGACAGAAACAAGGGTCCAGGGACTGTCCAGTTCGTGCTTCAGTTAACCTTTGTCCCTAAATTACTGAAGGCGGCAATAAACCACGAAATATAGATGAAAACGAATTTGACGCTTTCTGCAGACCAACAAGGATAATTGACAATATTTATTCAAAAGTTCTGTGTCGCAATAATAAAATGAATATAGTTCAATAACACAGGACCTGAGTCTCGATTCAATAATCAATAATCTATTTAAGAGATGGTCATTAACTTCAAGTACTAATAACAGAATTTTATTACAACTGTAAATGGATATTGCAGCCGTTTGTCATATAAATTGGGACTTAAAGATTGGAAGATTTCTCAGTTTTGCCTCAGATTTTCATTTAATATATTGTATATTGTTTCTAACAAGAAAACATCAGATGACCGGCGAGAATATTTTTTGTTTCGGTATAAGCTTTGTTTAAATTAATTCCCATTTGTATATTTGGTTCATTTATACTTCATAGCTTGTCAGGGAGAATTGATACGAGATAATTTGGAAATAAATAATGGCCAGAAATCACAATTTCATGACCAGATTATCAAAGCTCGTGAAACAATAATAGCATATATATATATATATATATATATATATATATATATATATATATATGAAAAAAATGACAATAGGAAAACTAGTAATTGCTGACGCGTTTCGTCCAATGTGGACTTTATCAAAGCAAAATATGAAAATGAAATTAATTGAACAAAGTAACTAATAAAAACTAAAACAGAATGTACCTAGCAACTGGAATGTAGAGAAACGCTATTTTCATATTTTTTTCATTGTCTTCTCTACTTGTTAAATCGGAGAAATATATATATATATATATATATATATATATATATATATATATATATATATATATATATATAACTAAATGATAACTAACATTTTTAGGAATTAAAAACAACATGCCTGGCTGTGTACACAATTCCGAAAAATCCTTTTTGAAAACACAACCATGCTCAAACATGAAAATAATAAACAAAAACTACAAATTCTTGAAGCTATATACATAAAACAGTTGAAACCTAATCTGAACAAAAATAAACCATGAAATCTCCACAAATATTCTTAAATGCCTATAATTTATAACAGAAGCCATTGGTTTATACCAACGGTTTCCCATACGTAAAACTTCTCGATTGGTCTTGTGTGACGTCACAAGCTGCGACGCGATTTTCCTTTCCGCGTCTCGTATACACGAGTTTGTCGTTTCTTTGAAATTTTTCATGCAACAAAAACAGTCTATCATTATTGTTTCGTCCGTGTATTAATATATTGTAATGTAATGTAATTGTCATCTTTGATATGTCTTATGCAAGCCGAAACTTAGATTGGATTTAGACATGTATCAACATGGCGATTTCTTTCGTTTATCAATGATAATATGATTAAGCCTAACAGACAATATGAAAAGTACTTTAATAAATAGACAAAACGTTCCTATATTATTTAATATACATATATATATATATATATATATATATATATATATATATATATATATATATATATATATACAGAAAGACTGTTTCGCTCCTTCACTGAGACGTGGCTAGACATCTGATTGACCCAAGCCGGGATAGAAACCTGACTGATTTGGTATCAGTCGGAGATCCTAAGCCATTAACGCACGGCAGGGATGAAGGTAAATTTAGGCGTATTTATTTTTAGATAAACACGCCTGTGACTGGAGAAGTCAATTCGTCTTAACGACGAAAAAAATCCCCACCATATTAGCGAAATTAACGTGGCATATTAATTAACGCATAAAAGAAAAACGGATACACACACCAACTGCAATACATAACGAAAACAGAAAACAGAAAAAGGAATATACTTTGATTTAACACACCATACGTCAAAACCGTCAGACAAACATCGGCAGAATATTCTTAAATCTAATAGAAAAACACTTTCCCCCATCAAGACCCTCGGCCAAAATATTTAACAAAAACAACAAAGTTAGCTACAGCTGAACTAAAAAAACAGAACAAAAATAACAACAAAATAACCTGCAATAGCGCAATCAGAGACCCGGAATGAAACTGCAGTGAGAGAACCCACATACCTACTACAAGAAAACTGCCTACAAACGAACATAATATACAAAGCTAAGGTAAACGCAAACAGCAATACAATCTACTGTGTTGAAGCCACAGATGGAACATTCAAGTAATCCAAATACACCCAGAACTTCTACTTTCTACACACTCTGTGTCCAGTAAAGAAAACTCATGCATCGCACAAGGGCAAAGTGCAGAAATAGTGCTAAGATTTCCCGACCAATTTCAGTAACGTTCACTTAAATAATTGATGATAATCCTCTGCAATAGATTCCGTGTACGTATTTTCCTCCAAAAGTATAGCATGCATGCTTACAATTTCCTTTACTCCTCGCCGACAGATGACTCGACTGATCGGTTCTGACTCTCCTAAAAGAAGAAGTAGGCACATATCTAGAGCTACGCGGTCACTGGGGCCCGTTTGTACAGTTGGTATGCCGTTTGCCTGATAAAGTAACTCTCCGGGTTTCAATTATCGGTAGTGGATGCGCACTGCTGATGAGTCCCAAATATAGGACGAAACGGCCGTCCAGGGCTTTCTGCATTCTGTTGAGGTTTCTTCTCGACTAGATGAATTACTTTTATATACATAGATACAAATATATATATATATATATACCTGTAACAGGTGTAATATTGGAGCAATCGGGACTTTTATTATACAGTTACGGTGTACTGGTCATGTCTTGAGAATGTCTGATGACAGGATACCCAAGATCCTAATGTACAGCCAGATCAGTGCTACAGGAATGTAGGATGCCCATGGCTAAGATACAAAGACAAGCTGAAAAGCAACTTTTCAGCAGTTAATATACCACATAACACCCTTGAGCGCTTAGCTTTGGAGAGGGTAGAATGGAAATCAACGTGTTTTAGTGGACTGAATCATCTTCAAGAAGCGAGAACAAGATCTAAAAGGTCAACCAATCTAACAGTGATCTCATCTCACAATCCTCCCAATTGCTCCATATGTGGCCTCCTTTGTAAATCACTAGCGGATCTTAAATGCCACTTAATTTTAGCGCATAAACTTTCATAACTGAATCAATAAGCTGGCAGATCCTCATAAGGCGAAACCGAGGGGAGAGTCCATTATATATATATATATATATATATATATATATATATATATATATATATATATATATATATATGAATTAATTATTATATATGTGTATATATTTAGGCAGCAATACATCTTTTATTAATGATGACTGACATGGTATTAAGATTAAGAATAATCTGTAACTTTCTTTTTCAAGGCAAACATTGCCCGAATGTTTTGTAAGTTGCGGCGCGTTCGGCTTTTTGCTATTATGAAGGATAAGTCTTATTTGTATTTTAACTGAATTCCTGGATGTTTTTTCCATGTATCTAGACTTATAAGTATTTTTTTTTATTTCCCAAACACGATCAGAACATTGTGGCCGTCTTTACAGTTGATGATATTAAGCGTTGACTGTTTTTTTTATTAATAATTATTCCATTAATTTTAGTCCTTTTAACACATACATGAGTCCCTTTCTCTCTCTCTCTCTCTCTCTCTCTCTCTCTCTCTATATATATATATATATATATATATATATATATATATATATATATATTGGCGTCTCTGCAAGAGCGTATTGAACAATTGCAAACCCTCTATACCTCCTTTATTCAACCAGTTTGAAGTCCTGACCTCCTCTACCGACAAGGCCTAATGCTTTGCTCGGAAATTTTCATTCAACTCGACGCTCGACTCTGCCGGTGTACCCATACCTGACTTCCCTCTTAGAACTGAGGCCTTATTAAGCGGGTTAAACATAACCCCATGGTACTGGGCTTTATCTCCAATTTAGACCCCAACAAGGCTAGTGGTGGAGACGGGATACCAGCCATTGTTTTGAAGAAATGCGCGCCCGAACTGGCGCCCGCCCTTTCTAAACTATACAACTACTGTCTCAAAGAATCTTGTTTTTCTGACTGCTGGAAGTTCTCTTCCATCGTTCCTGTCTTCAAGAACTCCGGCGACCCAACTACCGTCCTATCAGT
>OZ010591.1:15318963-15371463 GCA_963932145.1 Acanthosepion lycidas
TTCGGTTTATCAAAGATATACAATTCCATTTCAATATATCAAGCAACACACGTATTTGTCGTTGCTTTGAAATTTTTCATGAAACAAAAACAGATTATCATTATTCTTTCGTCCGTGTGTTTTTTTGGGATATATAATGTTACAGCTTTAACCATTATTCATGATGATAAAATATTAAAATTAAAATTATGTTTTGAAATTTAAACACTTATTTCACTATCTAACGTCAACTGTAAAAATTAAGAAAAAAAAAATATATATAAAGATAGATGCATGTGGATATATATAAATGTATATGTAAGTACTTGTATATGTGTATGCGTACATGCCGATGTATGTCGATACATATGTATGTTGCTATATATATAATTGTAATTGTTTATGAATGCATGTATATGTGTTCTTATGTATATATGTATATGGTGTGTGTATGCAAAAACCAGTAAACTTATTTTTACTATTACCTTCAAATCTTGCTCCATTTTAATTTGAAACCTAAACTTTAATTAAGAAATATTACCCATCTAAAAATAGCTACAAATTAAATTCATGAATTAGACTCAAACTGATAAAGATTTTGCCCTAACAGTCATTCACAATATTAAAATATTTTTATTAATAAATTACTATTTTTATTTTTGTTTATTAATATAATATTCGACTTATATTAAATTTATTTCTGGACAAGTTAAATATTCAAATTGCTAACACGCATTAAATTTACTTTTTTTGTGGAGTTTTAAACATTAAATTACTATCAAACCTTAAAATCTGTGTTTATCTAAATTGCTAAAGCTATACCACCCCTCTTCTTCCTCCAAAAACCCTACGTACATCTCATATCTTATCCCTTTGCTCCCCACATTTTTCCTCTTTCCCATATAATCTCTGTTGAGTTGACCGATTAAATAGGTCAATGACTGAGCCTTACCCACTCATTCCTCAATATTAAATATAGTAATAAAAATAAAAATAAATTTTAAAACACAACCTTCCTTCTCTATATTCGATCATGGCTCTCAATCTATTCCTCACTACCCTCTATGTCAATTTATATAAACTTAATGCTGCCCGTCAAAAGTGTAAATTTTAAATTCATTTTTCGTTTCACCTTTGAAAATGAAGTCTAAAGATCCAGAGAAAAATAAAATTCTCTCGTGAAGTAAATTATAACAAATGAAGCCTTAAAATGATCTGTTTTAATTTAAATTAAATTACTCGCTCTGACTTAATATTGAGCTCCCAGGATTTCATCCTCCTTGGGATTATCCATACGGATTACCAAGATTTTCTTTACTGATATATATATATATATATATATATATATATATATATATATATATATATATATATATATATATATATATATATATGAGCCTTATTTATTGATAACATTTAATAACAAAAGTATATTTTTAGCCGCCATCCTGTTCTATCTTTCCCGTTCTTTTTTTTAGTTACATTAACACTTCTTCAGTTTTCTTGCTTACTCTGTATATTTCTTTCCACTTTCTGCGTCTCTCTTTCCACGGTATGCATATCAGAATTTTCACTGAAGTGTGCTGATTATTACTCCCATCCTAGGGAGAAGTGCCGGAGAAGTGGAATATTGCTGCCGGCTGAAAAGCAAATTTACGCTGATGCCAAGCACAAGTGCCGATTTAAAAGCTAAGTTTTATCGCTATAATATACAATTTCTGGTCACTTAATTCACGTACAATGAACAAATACAGTTTTATCCAAAATTCTCAGCAATTAAACGCATATAAGCATTATTAACATAGGCATGACGATCTACTGAATTTCATTTCAGGCATTAGAACGCAGAAGTAGCATAAGTTACTTTAAACACGGCATTGTCGTTGGTGTAAGTCTGCTTGTATATGTATTTCAGTAAATTACAGTTTAAATTTTTCTCTTGACCTTATTATTATTCCCAATGGTTAGAGAATTTGGTGACATACTAATTTTGTGTTCAATGTCTACGACGGTTAGTGTAAATATAGATTCAGTGTGAGGGCGGAAAATGTTTATAGATTTTTAAACTTGAATTAGCCGTCATCGGAGAGACGATGGAGTAGCGCCGTGCGATACGAGCCTGGGCAGGATATATGGAGAACTACAGCTGCCCGGATATCTAGTTCCCCCCACCACTTTCGGCCTTGTTAGTATAGTCCAAAGGAGAGGATAAACCAATACAGTTCGGTACCAGTGCGGCTGCAGGAGTTGCTGGAAGGTAGCGCAAAGTGCCGTCCATCCGCCTTAGGGTCTCTACTCCGGGTTTGAATTCAGAGCTGTCCTTCTCCTAGACCAGTTGCCATCCAAGGCTATACAACTCAGTCTGTCTTGCTATTTACCCATAGATGGGTGGAGAAGAAGAGGATTCACACATTTCTCAAGGGTATTAGAACGTAAGTGAATGTAATGGATTCGACTGGATATCGAACTCGGCTCTCCGATTCCTCAATCCAAGCCGCTCTCCATTACTCCACCCTGCCTATTTGTAATTTGTTTTAATTCATAATTAATTTTTAAATAAATAAACTGAAGTATACTTCAATAAACAAAATTTTCAATAGAATACCCCAGGGTCGATTGTAATTCCATAAACAAGATTCTTTAAATAAAAAAAATCAAGAAAAATAAAAGATTTTTGCCTACCAATCTGAAACCCTGAACTTTCACTTAGGAAAAATTGTCCCCTGCTTGAGAGCTACTTATAAAGTATTTCTTCTCCTGATTACAATGTGTCATATAGGAAGAAAATAGTAACTACGAACACCAAGTTTCGGGAATGATACTCTGGACTTATGAATATATGTTTTCTGCCAGGTGTAAAAAAGATTGGTGTCAGGCTACTGACTGCAATGATTATTGAATGACTATTGAGTGGAAATATCCAGTCGAATTAGTGTGAATTATTTGCCTCGATGATTTGGGTTTTGATTTAGGATTTACCGGACATTAGGATTTAGCGTATATTAAGCCGAGCCGCGCTACTAACTGAAATGGTTATTTATCTCTGGTTAACTTTTCCTTCTCTGTTTTTGTTAAGCATTTATTTGCAGTTGTAATTAAACACTGTTTAATCTTAACAGGAAGTCTTGAGTTATCCTTAATTATTAACGGCCACCGTACATCTCAAAACAATTTTATTAGTATAGGCGATAGTAGCATTTAACCTCCTACAAACAATATAGAAGAATAGTTTTATTTGTCAATTTGCTATTGGGTGATGGTTAACGAGATTGTCATACAGTGAGCTTAAGAGATTAGAACTTGACGACTTGTGTTAAAAAAGCTTTATAAAAAAATAAAAATAAATTTATTTAAAATATTTGTCTGGTCTGTATAATTTAATCTCAGGAAAGCAAACCATTATTTTAAATGTGTATATCGATTTACTGCCCAATTTGACAGGATATAAAAAAGAAAATATTTAAACCAATAAAATGTAGGTTTTGGTTGGCGGCCGTACTGAACAAATCTGGAGATGAACTGAATATTATCACACTTCGTCTATTTACATCTGTAGGGAAACAATACACGACAACAGAATAGATTCAAACTTAAATGTTGAAAAAAAGATGATTAGTCAAATAAATAAGAAAAAAACAACAACAACGGAATATGTGTTGAGGAGAGATTTCTTTTTTAATGTTATACTTATGAGAGTTTCTCTATTTTTAACAGCTGTGAAGAAAGATTGTTTGGAGAGAAGTTGCTATTTAAATATTTTCAACATTTAGCAATCTTCACACATTTACGATGTGTAAACATTCAATGTATGTGCTTGTGAATATGCATACATATTTGTCTTAGAATTATGCGTATATAGGCTTGCATATGCAAAATAAGCGTATTCAAATATCAAAAGGTGTAATTTCATTAAATAAGGATATTACGAGATACTTAGATTAACTGTAAAAGTAAAACTGATTGAGACGTTTATTGAACGCTAAGCCCCATTCAGAAAGTAGGCAGGGTATGTGTGGGGGTTGTAAATGATAACGGATCGAACTAAAAAATCGAATTCTAGTCGGGTTCGTTACAGTCACTTACGCGTAAATACCCTTGAGAAAATTATAGATATTTCTTTCCCCCCAGCGATCGATTAAATAGTGTTAATGCAATATTCACTCATAAAATAATTTAAAAGTATTTTCTTAAAATCCAAAATATGTTTCGGTTTTAAATTAAAAAAAAATGGTTGATCATCTGTAAAAATTATTCGATCAGGAACAAATCATTACGTAGGTTTATCATGTTCCTACACATTTTCTTTTCTTTGTTATCTGTGAATTTATTGGTAAAGATAGTTGCTTCTCGTGTTTGTTTTGTATTCAGAATAGACATTCTCCTAGGCCAAGTAAGTGTAGAGAGTCTAGATTACCCTGCTACTTAACACTTATCTGTTAGATGATGAAATGCATTAATACCTTCCTAAGCGTATTAGTGCAAAATGGACGAAAATAGCACGACGGAAATTTGAATTCGCCTCGCCGATTACACTTTACTAGAAGAAAACAGGTCTCATTGAAATTAAATATTCACGATTTTTTTCATTTCTATATCATATCCAGTGATTATTTCATCTGCAAAAATGCGTAATGTGTTTGTGCAACCAGAAAGAACAAAATACACTGTAGTAAGAATTGTCCATAAACGAAGTACTTTCAATTTCTCTACTACACCCTTTCTTTGAGAAGAGGAAGAAGAGAAGGAAAGAGAGAAAAGTTTAAGGAGTGAGTGTAGAGTGAAAAAAAATGTACGCGCAGACGGGTGCAAGGGCAAACAGACACACACGCACGAACGCATGCATGGAACACATCCACACACACTATGCCAAAAAAAAAAGAAAAAAAACTTGCACAAATGAAAAGTGCATAAAAAAAGGAAAATCGAGAAGTATAAGCAGCTATTTGCTGATCCTCACTGACGCGTGGACAGAGTAATTCCTAGAGGGTCGGTTTACGAAAATCTGGAGTCAGGATATTGAGGTGACATCACTCCCGTAAGTGTCAAACATTGAATTTATTCTCTATCTGTCGGTCTGTCTGTCTGTCTCTGTCTCGCCGTCTCTCTTTCTCTGTCTCTCTCTTTCTCTCTCTCTATATATATGTATTTATATTATAAATTAATTGATCTAAAATATGTTTTTTCGCTACACAGTTCTAACCATGTTTCAAAAATGGAAGCTAAAAGCCCCGAATTAGAAACTTAACTAACTTCAAAATAGATAGAATTAGAAAGGTATTATATAAAGAATTTAAAAGCATGTGATTAAAATTTACGGTTAGCACTAAATTAAGAAATTGAACTTCCTAGATGTAACATTAGATCTAAATAAAAATACATACACACCTTATAAAAAACCCAACACCAATCTTTTATATATACACCCTAAATCAAATAATCCCCCCATCTATAATTAAACATATACCGTTATCTATCAGTAAACGAATTAGTACAAATTCAGCAAATGACAAGATTTGCGATGAGCATATCAATTCCTATAATAAGGCTCTAAAAGAGAGTGTCTACAAAACCCCAAAATTAACTTATATAAAAAATATAAAAAATGAAAATGAAAAGCATAGAAAAAACAGATGTAGAAAAATAATTTGGTATACGCTCCCATACAACCAAATGGTAAAGAACAAATTAGGACAAAAATTCCTCGCATTAATAGTCAAGGATTTTTCTAGTGAAAGTAAACTAAGTACTATTTTCAATAAAAACACACTAAAATTGAGTTACAGCTGTATGGAAAACTTAGAAAAAATTATTAAGATCCATAATGCTAATATCTTAAATAAACACTTATACCAAAACCAAAAAAATTTGGACAATGGAAAAATAAAAATAAAAAACTGATGAAAATAAACAAAAATTATGTAACTGTAGAAACCCGCATAATTGCTCCCTACAAAATAAATGCCGCACTGAATCATTAGTATACCAATGCAATATCTCTTCGATTGAATGTCCTGAAAACATAAAATATATATATAGGTTGTACTAGGCATGAGTTCAAAAAAAGATTCAACCAACACAAAGTTAATTTAGGATAAATAAATATAAAAATCAAACATCTCTATCGAAATACTTCTGGCACCTAAAAGAATCAAATAAAACACATACAGTAAAATGGAAATTAATAAGAAAAGCTAGAATATGTAGGTCATTAAATGACCCATGACCTTTGTGCATATATGAGAAAATATATATTACTAAATTTATAAAAAATTAAAATTTACTGAATCAGAGAAATGAAATAGCTATTTTATGCCGTCATTGTCAAAAATTTTTCATAAATAAAATTTAAAAATAAAAATAAATTTAAAAAGTGCGATCAGGTAATATACATACTTATATTTAACATGAAAAAATAATTTTATATACTGTAAGTAATTCTATTACATTTACTTGTTTTTTCATAAAAAATAGTCTATTAAAATAACAGTGAAAATATTTTAAAGTCGTATTTAAAATTATAGTTAATACAAATTCTAACCTAAACATCTTTTTAAATTGTCAAATAAAACGTATTCTAACCTAAACACCTCTCAAAAAGTACTACTGGCACTTAAATGAATTCAATAAACAACTACTGAAAAATGAAATTATGATATATATATATGTATAAAAAAATAAATAAAATGAAATAAATAAATAAATAAAGTTTACTAAATCAGAGAAATTAATTAGCTATTTTTGCAGTAAGTGCCAAAAATTTTACTTAAATAATATTCAAATATAAAATTTTAAAAATCGTAATATACATATGCTTGTTATGGAAAAATAATTTTACTTACTGTAAGTAATTCTAATACATTTACTTCTATTAAAAGAAATATAGTCTATTAAACTAACAATGAAAATATTTTAAAGTTGTAATTAAAATTGTAGTTAAATAAAATAAATTTTAACCCAAACTTCTTTTAAATTGTAATTAAATAAAACGTTTCCATAGCTAAAGACCTCCCTCTTAGTACTACACGCAATTAAAAGAATCCAATAAAACACATAATGACCCATGTCCTTTGTACTTACATGATAAATAATATATTATTAGGTTTATATAAAAAAAAATGAAGTTTACTAAATCAGTGAAATTAAGTAGCTAATTTTGCCGTCATTGTCATAAATTTTACTTAAATAATATTTAAATATAAAAAAATTGTAACCTAATAATTTACATACTTATACTTGATGTGATAATAATTCTACATACTGTAAGGGATTCTAATTACATTTAATTGTTCTTGAAAGAAATATAGTATATTAAAAATTAAAAATTAAAAGTGAAAATATTTCAAATCGTAGTTAAATTAAATGTATTCTAACCTAAAAACCCACCAAAAATCTTTAAATATACAAATAGAAAAAAATAGGTAAGAATAAAATTGCCGTTAACAATAAAATTAAAAAACAATTCTAGACGACATCCTTTTAACGGATGTTAGATTTCATTGAAAATACATGCGTACCCCCTACCAAAATGTAGCTAATAACTGATACATTAAAATACAGATATAATGACCACGCAGACAACCCTTGTCTAGTGACAGTATATTTATCTGAAACCTTGGAAACATGAATTATGATTTTAGCTGTGTCTTTAAAACCCAGTAATTTTAAAATTACTCCAAACTTCCCTTGAGGATGAAATGGAATTAATGACTTTAATTTAATTACAAAATTAAATTCGGGGCTTTTAGCTTCCGTTTTTGAAACATGGTTAGAACTGTGTAGCGAAAAAAACATATTTTAAATCAATTCATTTATAATATTAATGCTCTGTAAAATTACATTGAGCACTATTTTGTAAAAATAAAAATATCTATAAGAACACCGGATTATATATTTTACTATTCTTATCTTATATATCTTACTATATATATATATATATATATATATATATATATATATATATATATATATATATATATATATATATTATAAAATGGACTAATTCCGACAGCTATTTTAATATACTTTTTGTTTATACGTTATTTTTCGAGATACATGTATTAAAGTAAGTAAGAGATATGTTTATAATAATCGATATTAATTACATTGACAGGCCGGAATGTCCAAGAAATATATATATATATATATATATATATATATATGGTTGGATAGATATGAGCTTGTGACCTTGGGTTTCACGCTTTAGCGATCGTCAGTTTGTCTGACGATCGCTAAAGCGTAAAACCCAGGGTCACAAGCTCATATCTATCCAACCATATATGTTTGCTCTATCTGTGATATTGAGCGATTTCTAATAAGTACCGCGCATATAATATATAAATAATTATGCATATACATATATATATATATATATATATATATATATATATATATATATATATATATATATATATACACACACATTTTTCACACACACACACTTACACACACACACACACACATATATATATATATATATATATATATATATATATATATATATATACACGGTGTCCATAAAGTTCGTGTGCACTTTAAAAATTATAACTTTTTGTATTTGCGTTAGAAATAATCTGTAAAATGTTATAAAGTTTAATATACCTAGTTTTAAGTATACCGAAAATAACTAATGTGATTGCAGGCATTACTGTAATTCAGTTGGCAAATGTTTTTCGTGAACTACAAAATCGTATTACTCTTTTTATTGCTAATGATCGAATACATGTGGAAACTTAAATAAAATTTCAATAAAACTTTACAAAATATAGATTTACTTCTTTCTAATCCTTTTTACAAGTTATTTCTATCGCAAATACAAATAAAGTTATAGATTTTTAAAGTGCACACGAACTTTATGTACACCGTATATATATATATATATATATATATATATATATATATATATATATATGTATATATATATATATATATATATATATATATATATATATATATATATATATATATATGTGTGTGTGTGTATGATAAAATGTAGTTATGCCATATTTATGGGTAAAAGTGCTCAATATCTGGGATAAAGCATCTGTATATATAAGAGTGGACACTACGGTCAACATCGCATGGCCTGGCTCATACCTGAATAAGTGAATGAATGAATGAATGAATCTCACAACACACACACATACGCACACACACATATTTATGTATATGAAGGAAGCGATGAAAACTTCGCAGCCCAACCAACTTTTCAAAATATGAACAAATAATGACATATAATGTTATATTTAGATGTCGTTTTTCCTTCGTTTATTGCGTACCAGGGTGCATTCGAATTGCAGCTCGTGAGTTCGGCAATGTATACAACCAGTAACGAAGCTCCAGGGAAGAAGTATGATTTCTTTTTGGTTAAAGTACAACGTCATAAAACAAGTTCTGCCTGCAGAAAGATACCTTGCAAATGCCGCAGGCTACTCTCTTTTCTAATTTATCTGCATGTTTGTTTCTTTTTACAAAAAAATAAAATAGTAGTTTTAAAACCTTGGGAACGAAGGGAAAAAATCATAATCTTACTTAAGTATCATTTCCAATTATCCTATATTACTTTTAATACACCAGTATCTTAAACGTGACCAGTAAAAATATTTTACATGTTACAAGCTATTCTAAATTTAGAGAAGTTCAAGTTAAATTTATTGCCAAGGATGGACTTCTCTAATGATATATATTACCTCTTGATTTTGCAAAAAGCTGCTGATTTTGACATAAGGTTATAAAAAAAAACAGTTTGTTATGCGACAAGCTGTTTCATAAGAATACATAAAACTTGGTATTTGCTGCCGCCTCCCCCTTCTTGTATGTTAAAGTAGTTTTTTATTTGTATTCTTTCCTTCCTACAGTGACAGCGAACGGTTTTCAAATTCAGTTAAAGTTGAATGGTCGTTTCTCAAAGAAAGCGGATACTAATACTCTTCCAATACCGTTTTTTTTTTTTACAATAGGAAGCTTATGAACCATAGTCATCCATGAGGATCAAACGGGAAATAGACCTTTCATCTTTTAGATTTTTAGATCATCTTTTTAACATGAAAATCTTAGAACGCTGACATTAACTCGTAATACATACAAAGATCCTAAAACGGCTGAAAGGAAATTAACAACAAATTTACTTATTATTAAATGCTGAATCGAAATGTTACAAAATAAAGCTAAACATTTTCGTTGTTTGTTATTTAAGATAATTATTGGTTTAAAATTTTTAGGCAACTGATTTTCTTTTGATCTTCCCTATTTCTCTGTTTATAATATATTTACATATATTATGTTAATATATGGTTTTTAAATGTTCGTTTTTCAAACCTTAATAAAATATTGTAAATCCGACACCTGTTTACTTAACTTTAGTAGCATTTAACTAATTTATTTATCACGTGAAATTCTTAAATTTTCTCGTGCTTGTTACGATACCATCACAAAATTCAATTCTGTATCGTTTTGCTAGAGTTCATTGTTCGGGATCAAACAAGACTTCTATTTCAGTTTTTTTTTCTAAGCACCCAATATGGTCATACTAGAAAATTATACCCAACAACATAAATATTAATTCTTCTATTATCCCAATATTTAGCAATCTTATCTCGTTACCCAATCCAAAATAAAGCAAATTCATTCTCCCTTAATTCTATAGACATTTCAATTTACTTCCTAAAAGTATTTTTTGGCAATTCCCTATATTCATAGTTTGTATCGATTCTTCACTAATTCCGTCTATATTTCTGAGATGAGGTATTATGTACACTATTTACATTATTCGGACTATTGTCCTCATCTTTGTCGCCATATTTATTACAACTTTTCGGCCATTGTACGCTCCGGCCTTCTTCAGGTGGTTGGAATGTCGAACTGAAACCCTTTATTTCGCTCACTGGGATACACTGTTCTAGTTCCACATGCCATGTTTAATGGATGTCAGTTATCAGTTATCTCCTGTTAGTTCCCCTCTGCAAGTTCTCCACTGCCTCCACTGCCTTAACCGGGTATTTATCCACTGTGCCATGTGTCAGTGAGCGAAATAAAGTGTTCAGTTCGATTTTCAAACCACCTGAAGAAGGCCAGAGCATATAACGGCCGAAACGTTGTAATAAATATGGCGACAAAGATGAGGACAATAGGCCGAATAATGTAAATAATGTTTTCACTAATTGTGTCTTATTTTTATGTGCCACGGATCCTCAGAATGGAGAGTGTCATGGCTCTCCACGACATCCTGTGTCCTGTAGCTCTTAATAATTTTTTATTTCTGTTATTTCTCCAAAACCCCTCATCCGTTATCTGTTTACTCAAGCTTACAAAGAATTTTCATTTGTCTCTCTTGCCTACTATCTGTCCTGTGAGTAACAAATTCTCCAATCCTTTCTTTTTCATTGTGTTCCCCAGACACATCAAATGTTTCTCCTGGTATTAAGTATTAGTTTCCTTTTTGCTTGCTTTTTCTCTAAAACTTCGTCGTTGTTCACATGTTTGGCCCATGGTATTCTCAGCATCATTCTGCGGAACGACACTTCTATTGCTTCAAGTCTCTTCTTCCGCTTTGAGGAGATCGTGCGACATTCATTGCTATATAGGAGGACAGATACGATGTAAGAGTTTAATACTTTTTTCCTGGTTTCGAACGAACATTTTCTATTTCTTTGTAGACTGTATTTATTGGTATTTATTTTTTAGACAACCATCTAAATTAAGGGATTTTTCTAAGATTTCTGAAGTTGTGATGCAACACAAAGCATCAGTTTAATGTTCGATTCCTGGATTTGAGGAAAAGGAACTGCAAGAGACAAAAAACTATCCTTGTAGTACAAGACAGAGATTGCAATAAGCGTTCATTAAAGTTTCGAGAAATATATTTTTGTCTCTCTTCATATGTATTAAATATTGACCAATTTTAGTCTCCTACATTTAATTTCTTACTTGATTTCGAATTGCGTACAGGACTATGGACAATCACGAAACTGTATCTACTTCCTTTAAGTAATATATTCTAATCATACCCGTGCAAAGTTACAGAAAATTTAGAAGAAAACATTTAAAAAAATAATATATTTTTTTATGCACATTCTGCTGGGGATGTGGAAATTATTAACCTGGAAGACAGAAGATTGTTTACTGCTGTTACTGTGGAAGAGTTTATTTTCTTCTCCTCGGCAAACATAAGTCCAAGGAGAAGCCGCAAAGTATGGCTAAATAAATGTATAAATTATTTACATATGTACAAATCTAGTACCTTCTATGTATTACTAAGGTAACAGAGAAAGAAAAAGTTGAAATTAGAAGTGAAATGAACATTGGTGATACACTATTTACATTATTCGAACTATTGTCCTCATCTTTGTCACCATATTTACTACAAAGTTTCGGCCTTTCAGTATCTATCTATATTTCTGAGATGATGATGATGTATTATGTACACTATTTACATTATTCGGACTATTGTCCTCATCATTGTCGCCATATTTATTACAACGTTTCGGCCTTTCAGTATCTGTCTATATTTCTGAGATGAGGTATTATGTACACTATTTACATTATTCGGACTATTGTCCTTATTGTCGCCATATTTATTACAACGATCGGCCTTTCAGTATATTGTTTTCATATGTTGTTGCCATATTGATTACAACATGTAATAAAGTAACCGGGTATTGAACTCGCACTCTTTGGGTCTTGTCACTGGATCTAACCAACGCCTTTATCCACTGTGCCATATGTCCTTGAGAAAATCTGTGCATGAATTTCTGGTTATTATAAACCTAATGTTTTCAGCAAACATTTTTTACCAGGGTTCAGATCGACATCCCAACCACCTGAAAGAAGGCCGGAGCGTACAAGACGTTGTAATAAATATCGCGGCAAAGATGAGTACAATAGTACGAATATCGTAAATAGTGTACATAAAACCTCATCTCAGAAATATAGAAATATAGACAAACATTGGTGATGGCTGGCGTTTTGCCTCAGCGCGTGGGTGTTGACATCGAACACTGATCAGTGCCGCGTCTCTCTCTCAGCGTGTCGGTGTTGACATCAAATGCTGGACTGTTTCGGGTCTGTGTAAATTTGAGAATATATAGACGTTTATCTGCTCGAAATTAAGATTTTTTTTTTTGTATTTTTTCAAAATATATCGTTCATATTTTTTCGGTTAAAGCGGATGCAAGCGTGGAGCGAGACGCAAAAACGCATTTATACACTCTACTTTGGGTCGTCGAGCGGACAACGTCCGATTTGTGTAGAAGATGTAAGAGTCACGAGAATTGTCATATCATTATTTAATCATCAAATTACATTCTTTAAGTATCCGTAAAATTAGACAAGCATTCACAACCATTCCAATTTCAGCTTGATATTTTTAAGAAGTGCAACTGATATTTTGAACTTTTGAAAACAGCTGTGCATTTAAGTTGGCCTGCATTGAGCTAAATTAAATTGAAACTTTGAAAGTGGCTTGCAGCAGATCTGATCAGGAAGAGAATTTCCTTTCGAAATCAATAAACGTTTTCTATGTCACATTATTTCGCGAAGGGTGCTTACATAAAGCAAAACCATTTGCTCAACCTGCTTACACGGTAAAAAATTGTTTTTTATTTGTTTCAATCTGACATTCAAGGGAACTACTTGCTTAATGCAGATTTAAGAAGCAGAAAAATTCCGAGGTTCCTAATAAATAACAGGAAAGGCAGTGAAAACTTTTTCCTTGCTCTGGATTCTGTTTTGAATTTGATATCAAATGGCTGTTGTGGATAAGCACATGGTTCTTTTTCAATTCCTTATTCTTCTGATTCTTTTTATTATTACCAGACTTTCCTTTCCTCTCTTAAAAATATTTTTCTCTGTCGAGTATGAAGAGGATTTTCCTAAAATTGTACGAGAAAAAATTTTCCTTGAGGCTAGTAAATAACTTAGAAGAATGGAAGTTTATTAGTCTCCAAAAGTCATACACTAATTTACTTAACGACACATGGCCCAACAAATAAAAGCGTTGGTTGGATCCAGTGGCTTGACTGTGAGTTCAATTCCTGTCTGCTGCAGTGGTAAACAAAAACTTGGAGAGCTGAGTTAAAGGGAGGTAACCGAAACATCTGAAACTGTCCTGGCACGTGCAACTAGAACATTCTATCCCGTTGGAGGAAATAAAGAGTTCAGTTCGAAATTCGAAACACCTGATGTAGGCAGGAGCGTACAGCGGCCGAAAAGGTCGTGACCATAACAACAAAGATGCGGAAAATAGTCCGAACAATGTAAATAATTACAATAGAGAGATATGGAAGAGAATAGATATCGTCTCCCAAACTAAGTAATGAGACTTATTTTCATTAAATAAATCGATTTAAGAGGTTTAATGCAACCTGTTTTCACTAGAATCCGGTGATCGGTTTAGGGAGTTGTAAATGATATTTTCACTACAAAATATATGGGATCAATTTTGACAGAGGTATCTTAGAATTAATTTTACGACCGAATTTCATTTTTCATGTTGCTCAATTCTTTGTGAGCACGTCTTTTAATATCTTTTATTTCTAACTTGTTTTGACGAAGTAGCCATAGTATCAATAAAAATGCCAGAAAAGCAAAAGTCACAAACATATTTCAAAATTATTGCAAAAAATAGATAAAGAAAAGAATGAATTTATACGTAGAGAACTCTTAATAATGGATAAAGTAAAAACAAGCAATGATAGTCATAAAACAAATAATATCCAAGAAGAAAAGAGAATTCTGACCGTAAAAGAAGTCCTAAGACACTATATCTAATTAAAAACAGTTAAAGACTATGTAAGAGGAAAGAAAAATATTTAATGAAGAAAATAAACTTTTTCCGAAGTATCACGGAAAATTATATCGGGAAATGCAGTGATCAACGAAAACAATATTAAAACCACACCAAATAAAGTTGTTAAATCATTCTGCAATAAGATATGGGGAAATGAAAATAATTGTAATATTAACACAGAATTGATTAATCAAACCGAACAGAAGAAAAGAAAAAAAAGAATTAAAAGGACATAAGAATTAAAGAGAAACGTTCAGAAAAAATGCAAATTAACTGCAATAGATAAAGTAGCAAACATTTGCTTAAATTAAATTTTGTATTCATCTTTGCACATGTCATTAACTGATTTAGTTACTAATGTTCTCAGTAATCTAGTACACAACTTAAAATGAATAATCCAAAGCACTGTTTAGTTGAACCCCAAAACTGATGGCTGTACTCCACGCACCAAAACCTACTTTAAAATTAGAGGTTTATTCACAAAATATAAAACACTCGCTTCAGTTAACGGTGGAGGGGGAGATTTTATCAATTCATTCAATCTGTTAATGCCAAAAAGATCTTTGCAGATGTGAGGATGTTTGCTGTACATTATTTCGCTTTGCCTGAACCGATTTGTGTTACGTCAGAGGTAGGAAAAATAAAATAATTTACAAAAAAAAAGGTAAGGTAAAATGTGAGGAAAATATAGGGCAGAGCAAATCGTAACTGAACAAACTGAAAATAACCATGAAAAACAAATCCGACGGAGGAAATGTTACAGTAAAATAGAAAAAAAAAAGCCCACACATTTAGCAATAATAATGATATATTGAATGGCATAAATGAATGAAAATAAGAAGGCAAAACACAAATAGGCATCCTTTGTTAAACGCATCAACTGAAGTAGTCCTTTGGTCAAGTAGTGATGCAGCTGTAGGCCCTATATCCGCATTGGTTGATATCACGACTCGGCAGTCTGTCACATGACCTGTTTTAACCGCCAAAATTGGCACGCAGTTTGATTCTTTTTTGTATATTTAGTTCAGACAAATAAATTTGTGTGAAACACACAAGAATATATTTTTCCAAATTATATTCTGTCTTGTTCATTATTAACACTATTAATCAATCTGTCTCTTGGATATTAGCAATCTTCAGTTACTTAAATTAGTGTATCTGTGCGCGCCGCGCGCGTGTGTGTGTGTGTATGTGTGTCTGTGGCATCTGCCAGCCTCGTGAGACCTTTGATCTGTGCCCAAAGAGTTACGCCTCTTCTGCTAATGGAGGTGCAGATTCTGTTATGGCTGTACAGGCCCAAATGGGAGTGAGAGTTTCGATTGCAAAGAATGCATGTGAAAATGCTCTCTCCTTATGCCGCCTTGTTCTTCTCTTTCCGTCGAGCATGTCATTCTCTGGTGGCAAACTTTCGTTTCTCATTTTCTGACTCTCGCCCTCGGTTGTAAATCGCGTCGACGTGAGAGATAACTGTTGGGCTAATATTTTCCAGCAAGTACCCAAAACGCAGAGCAAAACTCAGAATGACAGACCCAAGGCAGTACTTGCTTCAATCGACCAAATTACCGCACATTCACGAATTTATCCACAGCATATATTAGTTTTAAAGGAAATAATGTATCAATTACTTGACACTCATAACATTATTCCTGAAGAAGAGAAATGATGTAGAAAGTGTTATACAGCTGCATAGAGCAATTGTTGTTCAACATGCAAAACTGCAGTTGAAAATATAGCAACCTGAGCGATGCATGCGGAGAAAAAGACTGCATGATAAAATCACGAGAATTTATCAACAATTTTTCCTCTCTTCTTAGTTTTCTCAGTTACTATGGAATGCTACATTAATCCTGGGCTATCTTACTGGTAAAATTAGATGAGATAATTTTCAAGTGATCATTTTAAAGAAAGTCTCTTTCACCTCTATTATTATGTATTGTATTAAGACGTACTAAATTATACAGGTTATGGACGAGACAGATTTAATAAGGTTTGTAACTATCTGTAATTAACTGGAATGTAATAGAAGTTATGTTAATTATTCATTGACGAGATCAGCATGGCATTTAGTCAAATCAAATGTGCTCAAATCTTTATCTATAAAAGGCAGAATGTGTGTGTCTGTGTGTAACGAATGCACGGACGCAATTTTCGACTGATTTGCACCAAAATTTACATGCACATGATCTCAGTTAGAGAGAAGGCCAAGACCGACTTTGCATTTCCCTACTCCAATCGATAGTGAAAATTATAGATTTTTTTCATGCTTCTATGGTAGTTTTCATGTAGTTTTCGACCATTTTGTACTGGCCAGAGTGAGAGCCTATAGCTGGCTGACACGAATGTTAACTAGCATGCAAGAAAATCGATAGATGCATTCGTCACAAGTGGGAAAATTTAAATCTGCATGGCAATTTACTCCAGTTGGCTCATTCGCTTGCTTAAACTCAACGTTGATTCTGATTCCGCAGAACTGGCTTAGGTGTGAAAAAGTATTTGTTGTTAACATTCTTTTTTCATTCGGTTTTTCCAGTTGCGAGTCCTTTTTTTAAAGTAGATCGTTTTGTGTTCATTTTGTTTAGTTCTTTTTTCGTAACAGATTTAATGTTTAGTATAGAGCTTAGGAAAAATGCGCAGTGTGAGATAGGCAAGAAGCAAGGCATGTAGCAACATCAGCACGGCAAAGGCCACTCCTTTAAAGGCAAGGAAGGGCAAAAATATTTTAAGTCAAGTGATAGCGATTGCTGTATGAGTCGCACGATTTTTGAATCAAGCAGGGGCAACGCCGGCCCATGCTGCTAGTAACATTTAAAAGAGGATAATTTCTACAACCAATGCCTTTAAAACTAGAAAAGGAAACAGTATTCGTGAACTGTTTTCTTTGATTCATTCATTTCTACGGCTTATCAAGCATTTGCTGGTTATTTAAAGCCACACAATATTATTAGATTGTAAGGCTTTTCAGGTGGGCGAGATAATATTTATTTAATGATAGATGTTTTACTAATTAACCAAGGAAGAAGAGGTGAATTCATACCTAATCAACATTTGATAAACAAACAATTTTAATCTTGATATAAAGTGGAGGGGTCAATTCTATATTATAATGAATATATAAACTGATTCCTGATATTTTGACCACGATTTCTATACATTTATATCCCAAAGAATGTAAAGAAACCAAAAGACATATCCGTGTAGCTAAACATTTATTTTTATAATGACAAAAATACGCAGGTGTAAGCTTTATGAAAACTTTATTCACCTCAGAATACAGGTTTTGCGTATAGTGTCCTTTTATAGTCTCAGTAAACAGAAATAGCTCCGTCACAGTGTGGAGCAACAAAACAAGGGGTGACCACTATTGATTGTTCATAACAATTTTATCAACATTCAATTGCCTGATTTGTTTTCTACGGCTTATCAACTGTTTGCAGGTAATTTAAAACCGGAAAATAATATTTTTACATTGCAAGAAAATTTTTTAGAGATAATAATGATTGAGTGATACAAATCTTTCTTATTAACCCATAGATGGGGGAAAGAAGAGGTGGATTCATATCTTTACCAAGGGTATTTGTTCGTAGGTGAATATAACGAACCCAATTGATATTGAAACTCGGTTATCCGATTAAGAATTCCGAACCATTATCCAATACAACACCGAAATATACACACTTGCAGCAACCGGTATTCGTAAGCGGCCACCCATCTAGGTACTGACCAAGCTTAAGCTTGCTTAATTTTGGTCATTCAGACACGAAAAGGAAATTACAAAATCTCCTACTGAAAGTAGCGACGGAGAGTGAGCAGAAGGGATTAAGCATGAACTTCAGGAAGACGGAGTGTGTGGTTGTCAGTAACAGGAAAAGTTCGAATTGCGATCTGAACACCGGGAACACTAGAATCCAGCCGACGCCGAAGCTTAATTATCTGGGAAACGTCTTGACAGAAGACGGTAAGTATGACAGTGAGATCTGTAGACGTATTAGGATGGCCAAGGACATATTCTAAAAGCTGGGCAGAGTAAGGCGAGATAGGAGTATATTTTTGGTAACAAAGAAAAGAATACTGAAATGTTACTTTACATCTGTCCTTTTTAAGGCAGAGAATGTTGCACGATGTCCTCAAACATGAAGAAGAGTCTCGAGATGACAGAAATGTGGTTCTACAGAAGGATGTTAAGGGCGTCATGGACCGAGCGTTTAAGCAACGATGAGATCTTAAGGAGGTTGCAAACAAAGAAGAGGCTTATACTTAATATTAGGAAGTGGCATCTGAAGTTTCTGGGACAAATAATGAGGAAAGAGGACCTCGAGAATTTGATACACACGGGTCGAATAGAGGGAAAGAGAGAGAAGGGAAAACAACGCATGACATACATAGCGGCCTTAAGCAAGTGGATCACAGAACGTGGGGGAGGTAGCAAAGGGAAGGAACTTGTTGAGAGCTGCAAGAGATAGAGGAAGGTGGAGAGCCATGATCGTCTACGTCCCGAAAGGACATGCCACTTAAAAAGAAAGTACAAGAACCAATGTTTCAACATGATATGGCCGTTGGCGTATTCATGAAGCGGATCAGTAAAAAAGTGCACAAATATATCCGAATCAATAACGGATAAGTGATGTAAGACTCAACAACGACTGAAAAATCAAAAACGAAATCTTTGAGAAGAGTTTGATCTATGAAGAAAACTGAGCTAAATAGAAAGAATAAGTTTAGTTTATTAAGACGTTTGGAATTCACATTGATCTGTATTCATTTAATGATATATTTAAGTGTTTATCAGGAATAAAAATAAATAAAAAGCACGCAAAAGATTATATCGTATATAAAATTCATATGTAATATTTTTGAACAGCTGAAGTTACAGCACTAATCTTAGCAGAACTGATATAATAATGCCGTAAACCCATGATGATGATAAACGTATGGTGATAATCCGGCAGCAAGGCCTCTGTTCGGGAGGTTCTGAGGAGCATGGAACAACGTCACAATTGCTGTTGATCCCAGGTTCATTCTGACCAGGAGTGGTAGCACCTCTTAGACCCCAGTTATGGGCAAATAGTTATCCCCCAAACTGTGATCAAAATACTATGAAATTATAAAAATGTTATAGTAAATTAGCAGGAATACATTTTCATCGCAAAAAAAATTATAAATAAAATTTCCAGCAATACGTTTGTAAAGTATAAAAAAAAAATTAATAAAACATCTTTGCCAAAAGAATAAAATTATCAGTACAGCGTAACCCGGATATAAGAGAGTTGTCGGGTCCGGAGAAGAAGTCTCTTATATCCGGGTTTGGTCTATTTTGTTTATGTAAGTATGGCTCTAATTTGGGACCAGATAGCATCTCTCTTATATACGGGTTTCTCTTATATACGGGTTTCTCTTAGATCCGGCTTTCTCTTAGATCCGGGTCTCTATATCCGGGTTACACTGTAGTACATTTTGTAATAGAAATTACTAATTCTTCCAGGAAAACTAAATTTCGACATGAAATGACCCTTAAAGTGTTGATATGTCCCTAAAATACAAACTAATACCGTAAACATAAAGCATGTAAGATACCTAAAATTTATAAATAACTGACTGTTAAGGTTTTTTTCGCTAATATGAAAAATAAAATTCCATTGAAGATGAAGATGTGTTAGTAAATTTTGAAAATAAAATAAGAGGAAATACCAACATCGGAAGTAAAAGACAAAAAGGAATTAAGGGAGCCGGGTTACCTCCTCTTAATATTCGAAACTGCTCCTAGGAGACGCTGTCAGAACTATAAATACTTTGTGATAATTTTTTATCACGATCTTCTTACCGTATCCACCAACATGTAAACTCTCCCGGAGAACGCGCTTCCTTTTGGCAAACGTATGAACTATACGTACATGCGTACGTTCGCACATTCACTTATTTCACATAGTTTGGACCCAAAAGATTTTCACGTTCAATTGACACACATTTCATTGCCTTTGTCGCTTATATACCTCTGTTGCTAATACATTATCATTTGTTTGTACACATATATTGTTTCCAGTCGTTTATTCCATTTATTTACGTAGACCCACATCGTGAGTCTGACATGTTTGTTGTGGGCATTACAGGAGTCACACGTGTGTAACTCTCAACGTATACAGCGGCCCTCAACAAGGGTCTTAATATACTGAAAACGATGTGTCACCATAATCAGATAAAGTCCGATAACCATTACCAGGACAATACCTTGATATCAAAATTCGAGCCATCGGTTGTTTCAACACTTTGGATCAAACCTATAACCAGTACAGCAGGTAACGATCGTTACATTTAGCGCAACGTTAGATGACAAAGAACCATCAACTTTCCGACTCACAGAGCACAGTCTCGATAACATTTTTATCAAATTTCAGGAAGTATCAAAGCATAAAAAGTCCTGACCCTAAGAAAGCTAGCAGTCCGCATAAAATCTCACGGGTTGTCCATAAGAATATTAACGGTGAGTTATTTTAGCAAAACTATGTATCCGCTGCTTGAAGGAGAAATAGTTTCCAAGTCGGTAGATATTCTCAAGTGTATGCCCTGTGTTTCAAGAATGCAGATGAGTGCTCATTCCTGTCTCAATATAGAGCTAACAGTATCCTCAATATCATAAGCAAATATTTTGAAGCTATAATCAATAAGAAGGTTTTTAATTACCTCAATACGAACAACGTCTTGAACGAAGTAGGTATTTCGATGGACACAGTCGACTTCTGATATCCTAACAGTCATTACAGAATCAATGATGTATTAGACAATAAATATATCTCAAGGATGAACGCATCGGATATTTCAAAGACTTTTGAAAAAGCGGGGTTACTGCTTAGGATCTTTAACTATGCTGTCACTGGACGAGATTTCATTCATCAAAATCTTTCTAATGGGTAGATCATCCGAGGTCCGTGGGTTTAACGAAGGCGTTCTCCAACACTCTTTCTACTTTAAATAAATGATCTACCTAAGAGTTACTCCAATCAGTTGTGAATGTATTGATTTTCTAAGCACCCAGTGAGGATCGTACTCACTATTCAGTTGTAACTCTTTTAGCGAGACAAGCTGGCTAAGCATTACACCAAACCGAAGCGCCCGAGTCATGTGTGAATATATACGCTGATGATATAACAGTATTTCAGATTACCAAAAACCGAGATCAGATCTCTAATCTGACCCAGCTTTAACACCACTGTGGGGGAAAATCTGGCTGGTGACATTCATTGCCTCAAAAAACAAACTTGACTTTCTTCTTTTACCGAACGGACCTGAATTTTTGTCGATCACAATGAACAGCTCTTCTGTCGTGGATGCCCTGTCCGTTGAGCGCCTCTTGGGATTTAAGCACAATCCAGACCCCAAGTGGAACGTGTACATACGATTCATCGCTAAACATGCTGGGAAAATGGTCTGTTCACTGTACTGATCCATTAAGTAGCTTACTCCTCCTGATCAGACCGAAAATGAAATATTGTTGCCATAAAGGGACAGGAGCTGCCCAGGTCTTTGATTGCATCACGCCGGAGCGCCCAAATCGTTTGTGAATATATACGGTATTCCAGATTACCAGAACCCGCGATCAGATCTCTCTTCTGACACAGCTTTAACACCAGCCAGGTAGGGTGGGTGAAATCTGGCTTGTCTCATTCAATGCCTCGAAAAACAAATTTGACATTCTTCTTTTACCGAACAGACCTGAATTTTTCCCTATCACAATGAATGGCTCTTCTCTCGTGGATGTCCCGTCCCTTGAGCGCCGATTGGGATTTAAGCACACTCCAGACCCCAAGTGGAACGCGTACATACGATTCATCGCTAAAGGTGTTGGGAAAATAGTCTGTTCCCTGTACCGCTCAAGGAAGTAGCTAACTCATCGTGGTATAATTACAAGATCCAGATCCGGTCGAAACTGAAGTCCCGCTGCCATGCGTGGGTAGAAACTGTCCCGTTCCAACGTTCCAGTCTTGATAGAAATCAAAAGCGTCTCTGCGTCCTCGGTGGTGAAGAATTACCTTTTTATACTACAACCCCTTTCTCACAGATGATATGTCACAAACCTCTTCCTTCTCTATTGCTCTTTTCCTGGAAAGTGCTCAAACGAACTACATACCTTTGTTCCACCATTTCTAATATAGACGGCTATGGCACATACTTCCACGTACATCGTAGAGAACCCTGATCATTCTCTTTGCATTCCATTGTGGAAATGTAAGCTACATTCTAGCAGCTTCTTCCTACGAGACACTTTTTTGTGGAAGCGACTTCCAACTTAATGGTTAGTGAGAATTAACTCCTTCCATTCTCGAATTTTTCAGCCGCTAGTCATATTGTTTTTGTTTTTTTTTTATTTTATTACAAGAATAAAATAATCGCCGGTTCCAATGGCTAGAACGTTCGTTTCCGAAATCACGTCTGAATTTAACAATATCAATTTGTCAAGAATATTATCTGTCTAGTAAGCCTATTACAACGTGTGTAAGGAATTAAACACTTTTACATATACAAGGCCTTGATAATAACTCTTTTTTTTTTTTACAAAAAGCCACTTGAGGTTTGTTTTCTTTCGTTTTACGGCATGTCAATCTCAATGGTTTATTTAATGCCGACAAGAAATTTTATTGTTGATAATATTTTTTTCAAAAAATATATTGCTGCTAATATATATTTTCCAAATAAGTATTGCTGGCAATATTTATATCTTCAAAAATATATTGCTGGTTATATTGTTTTCTTCAAAAATATATTGCTGTTAATAAAACCTATTTTTGCACTTTCATTGTGTTTTGTCCCCCGTTTGGGGAAGGTAGCATGTGTCTAATTGATCGTATTCCTAGTTTATCTTCTATACTATATGGACCGCTATTCTCTACTCTATTCACTATACTATACGGATTACTATTCGAGCGAGTATTATCGAGCAAGGGCTATTAGTACGAGATTATCCGAAGGTGTCTGACACCCGTATTGTTTAACCACGTTATAATAGTTGCATCTGCGATTACAAAGTCTCTACTACAACGAGCATTGCGTTGTATTCGTTGGCGTCACAAAAGTAGCAATGAGTTTTCGTTGACATCACAAAACCAACAATGGAGTATTGCTACGATATCTCGGCTGGAGTTTTTCAGTCCTAACTTTCCAGCCTTGATAGATTTCAACACCGTTTACGCAGCCTTGAAGTGGGGGAGGGTAATATATTTCCCACACTGCATCTTCTTCAAAACAGATGCAGAATCACAAGCATATCGCTACACTATAGTTAATTCCATAGAGAATATTCAAAAGATATTTGATGTTTAGTTCCACCATTTCAGACCTGCCAAGCTATGTCCACTGAGACTAACCAACATCGTTTCCTCCGCTCTATATACAAGTTGCAAGAAGAAAATTCTACTTGTATAGCTTTTTTCCAAGAGCAGCTGCTTCGTGTAACTGCATCGCCCAACGCTGTTACAAAATCAATTTAAGGGTTAATTATTACCAAACCTCCATTTACTCATAATCTTCACATACTTTTTCCGACTCGTTTTTGAAATCCAATCAGGTTTATTGTAATCAGTTCCAAGCAAATGCCCATGGGAAATATATGAATCCATCTCTACTCCCCCACCTATAGGTTGAGTTGCAGAACAGACATAGCCTTGGTTTGCAACCAATCTATCGTTGAAAGAAATGGCAACTTACCACCTTTTTACTGTCGAAACATTTAAACGAAGTCGACTCTACTACTTCTTCTCTCGCACTTCCCAGCAGTGGAACTCTCTTCGTCTTAGTTATTCCTTGATAACTATCATCTCCAAAAATTTGAATGTAATGCCAATCGACATCTTCTGATGCCTTGGCCTTGATCCACGTCATTCACTTTATCTTTTCCTCAAAAACGCCTCTCGCTCTCTGTAACCCCTTGCATGCTAGTGGCACTCTTGACTTGATTGGGTTGAAATGCTTAAAAAAAACTACAGCGAAAAAATATTTTACATTGAATCGAAACAGACATGATCGCCCGAACGTGTATCACATACGGCACTTAACTGATATTCATATCATACACGTCATTCTTTAAACCCTTAGCTGGAATGGCTCTTATGCCTTGTATTTGGTTAACATTACTAAGAAATAAAAGTGAGTCTTTATTAAGCAGAGTTTGGCACAAGTACATAAATAATATAAAAAGTCTATGTTGACTTCGGTACAGTAATGAATTTGAGACAAAGTCACTGACCATTGTGTTACTGGAAGCGTAATTTTTCTGGTCAATTCACCCATTTTAGAATACTACCTTCATCTCTTACCTAATAAAAAGAATCAAGCTGTGTTTACGGCTTTTGACTGACTATATCTTCATATCGAAATCTAGATTCGCTGTTTGATTCTTTCATTTGAATTTCACTCCAGGGCGTTCCGTTAAATTCCTACAGCAGGTTAACCAGGAAGAAACAATTCCTTGTACACTCAGAAAGTACATGCCAAGCAAGCCTTCAGATATCGACTTTGAAAAGAATTGGTAAATTTCGGTTTATAACAAAAGAACAGTTGGAGATTATCTTCAATTCAGAGACATTATTTTCTAACGTATCAATCGTATCTCTATATATTTTGCTTATATTCAATTAGAAATAAAATCAATTTTACCATTTCATTCTATACAGAAACATCATCGTACTCCGGTCTTCGCAGTAACTGAACCCCAAAAGTTTATCTTTCTAAAATAAGATTTTCTTCATGATTTGAGTAAACTCTTGATTTTCCACAAAAGATTTAGACTCGCATCGGTTTTAGTAAACTCGTAACAAATTTTGACATCCCCTAATACGCAGCAACTCTGCTGTCCATCAAGTGTTTTCTGGTGCGTGATGTCACGCATACACATGGCCTATAATCGATCTAAGTGTTACGGCGAATAAATGTCAAGTGATCATGGAGGGTTTTGTAACGAAATAACGAATTGACTGTTCGTACGCATCAAGATTTGAGTCCAGATCAGATAATGTAGTTATTTCAAGGGAAGTTTTAGCATATATATATACACACGGTATCTATCCGAGATCCCCACAGAGTGGGATATGGCATAAGGCCGGATTTACGTGGGTCTGTCCGAGCCTGTCGAATCGGGCGAAAAATTCTCATTAGACCTCGTAATAACGAGGTCGGATTTTTCTGCCTCTCCAGACGAGACTCACCCCTTCGGCATCGCCTCGTCGGTGTTCCTCTATGCATATAATATAAACACGTTGCCATTGAGTCGCGGTTAGTCTTACTCTTAGTTTTATTCATGAGAGCCTTATTCAGGCTGCATTTTATTTCGATGAGTTACCTACAGAATTGTACACAATAGTTGTATAGAGATAAAGTGTCGTTGCTGATACTGGAGTTTGAACACAGATCACCAGTGAGCAAACACAGGTCATTCTATTTCTAATAAGTAGACCACAGGATCTTTAAGGAAATGTATATATGGGATTTGGTGTGGCGTCTAACAGATCATCATTTCTAGTCTATCCTCTATTAATATACGAATCGCTATTCTCTATACTATTCCTTGTACTATTTCTCTATAGTATTCCCCATACTATTTCTCTATACTATTACTATTCGGATCATATTTTGGTGGTTACTTTTCGAGCGAGTATTATCAAGCAAGTACTATTAGTACGAGTATTATTCGTAGGTGTCTGACACTAGTATTGTTCAACGGTAAATTAGCGTGGTTACTTAAGTGATCACGATTCTCTATACACTCTCCGGATTACTTCGGAAATGTTCTGGTCAAAATCTCCCTCCGGGTTGAGGGATCCCCAGACGAGACTATGTCGAAAGGCAGAGTCTCGTCTGGGGTGGTAGACATCTACCCGATCCTGTTTTTATGGGGTCTACGGGGAATATTTGCCCGAGCCTAAAGGCTCCGATACCCCACTATAAACTTGGCTTTGTGCCGCATCCGCCCGCGTAGAGCCGTTAGTGAATATATCACAATTCTCTATACACTCGTCGGATTACTTCAAAAATATGCTGATCAAACTGTGCCTGCCGGTAGAGAGGATACTCAGACGAGGCTCTGTCGAAGGGGAGAATCTTGTCTCTGGAGACAGCTTCCCGTCCCCGTTTTTTTTTCCCGGCGTCTACGGGGAAGTTTTGGCCGAGTCTACGGGCTCGGATACCGCAAAATAAATTCGGCTTTGTTCCATATCCTACCGTGTGGGTAGGTTTGTGAATATCATCCCTATTCTCTATACTATTTCTCTATACTGGTCACTCTATGGATTACTATTCGGCGGTTACTATTCGAACAATTATTAGTAGTGTCAGTATTAATCGAAGGAGTTACTACTAGTATCGGTGATTCCAAAGTCTCGACTACAACGAGAATTACGTACGTGATAACGAGCATTCAAAAGTGAAAACGGCGAAGGCGTCTGACATTACAAAACAATTTATTAAGTTTACATCGTCGATTAGAATCCTGCACTTAGGTTCGCGTGGAAAATAAAACAATGTTTTACTAAGATTGATGGAGTTAGGTTTTATTGTATGTGAACACATTGTGGCTTATTTAAAACAGAAACATATTTTGGTTCGTAAAAGTAATTACATTTTGCGAATGAATATTATATTAACCATTTTCCTTTTAGAATTAAAAAAACGATTTTTCCAGATAAAAGTCCTACTGTATCTCCCCCATAGATAGGAGAGATGGAATGATAACTTTCACAAGTGTATTTGCGCGTAAGTACATGTAACGAACTACAGTGGAACTCGAAATCAACTCTCCGATTGTTATGGTTAAAGGATATTAAGCCATCTATTGACTAATGGGGTACCATCTTCTACAATAATGAGTTTACTACTCACTAGGTGCCTTAAATTTGCAATTTTTTTGGCAATAAAAAGTCATTATAAATATTTTTTTTTTAAATCAGACCTGTATGGACATGTGACGTGATCCTGTTGTCACAGCACCAAATGTGACATCACCCCGGTGCTTCTGCCTCCGTGCTATCCTGTGACGACCAATGTGACTTGGTATTGGTCGCGGCGCCAAATGTGACGTTCTAACCCTTGGCTGATTCGGATGGGAATCTGGTTAGATTCGTTATCAGCTTTGTCGTTCCCAGCTCGCCTCCAACGTCTGGTTACCGAAGTATATGCTTTGATTCTAGTCTAACCTACCGATGTTGTGATTTGATCTTAGGTAGACGAAATCAATCCGTCGCAGGGCCGTAAGGCAAGCCGAATTCGAGCAAAGGTGACATCGCACAAGTATATGTAAAAGAAAATAATGTAACAACTCGAAAGGTTCAAATGTGTTAAAAAAAGAATAACAAATATTTTTATATCTGGTTGCTGAATACAGGACTGCGTCTTTCTCCTAAACCACTTCAATGGATACGCGACACTTTGCGTTTGTTAGGCGAGTCTTAATAGCTGAAGTTGTTTTTCAATAACTGGTTTTTGGTGTCTTCAGGCGATATTCGTAAAACTTATTTTGGTGGTGTGAGTCTAAGTCGTTCTTCAAAAATAAATTGGTTTTGGCTAGATGTCTAAGTCGGAATGCGTGGATATCTTTCAGTCACCTTCCTGCGAGGCTGGTCTGCAAGCTCACAGCTCAACTCTGCTCTGTCACTCTGTCTGCGTCTGCGTCTCTCTACCTAACTGCCACCGTCTACTCTGTTTATATGGACGCCGACCAAAACCGGGTGTGGGCCTATCGTGGTTTGGGTTCCTCGATAATTCTAAATCCGCAATAAGGATTTTCTTTGTTTTCGCACAGGAAAATTTATCACTTTCCATTTTTGGAAGTCCATTAATTTTTGCTTTAGAGGGGTCCTTAAGGGAATCGTCCGCCCAAATTCTTCCTTTCTCATATTGGTATCTCACACCAATCCCCTTAGAGGACGTCAACAGGTTTCCCTTCTTTCGCATAGTGGTATCTCACACCAATCCCCTCAGAGGCGTCAACAGGCCTCCCCTCCTTCTAATATGTTTACCTTCGCCCACCCCTCACGCCACCACTCAGCCAATGAACGCTCGGCAGTGTGCGCGCGGCCAGTCTGGCCTCAGCTTACAATTATCGCTTAAAGAAAAAAAAATCTTCCTTTTTCTTCTCTTTCTTTTCCTCGACCAGACCCCTACAACTCGGAGTGTGGTCCTTAATCTCTATCTTAACTGAATGTCATCTGGAATTTATCAACGATATTTTCGCCAAGCGTTAACTGGGTGATCAAGTGAACGTCTTCGCACTCTTTCGCCAACAATCTCTCTCGGTAACAAACTTTTATCATGTCAGAGGTCTGGACCTAAAACAGGTGTCTCTTCCCAAAACCAAATGATATCTCTGAAAGATAGTTAATGGTTTATTCTTTCCCTTTTTCTCTTTTCCCTTCCTTTTTCGTTGGGGTTGCCTCAGCGATCTTTTTCCTTGTCAGTGCTCGACCTAAATTTGATTATCTTTTAGCATTCTGTTTTGTAGGCCACTTGGCCAATTTGAAATTTTCATTATTGCCATGGGCAGATTGCTATCTTTTATTCGCCGCGTCATAGCATAAATTAATTCCGACAGATCCGAGATCTTACAAATTTCCTATCTTTCGCAAATGAAAATAAAATCTTTACCACTTTTCTTTGTTAAAAAAATAACATCGCTCAATATATCTTTCGTGATAGCTTCTTCTCGCCTTAAGAATTTCTCGGTTTTAATTTTCACGCAACTGCTAAATAGTGTCACAGACACATCAGTATAAAACTCGTCTCCAAACCGTTGTATCAATAGGGGCATTGTCCTTGGCGGAGGATGATATATTGCAACCGGCTGTAAGGCTTCTAATTGGAAGAATGGAGGTTTTGTGGAATGTGGAACTACCTTATTAGCTTCAGTTTTCCCCGGGTTCCTCCGTTGACCCGAGGTGGTAGCATCTGTTAAGATCTCAGCTATAGGCAAATAGCGAACACCAGACAAAAAACAAAAAGAAAAACAGTAAATTTTTCTAGCAAAATGACCGACAATACATATCACCAATAAAAAAATTATGCATAAACTATATAGTGGTTTTACAAGCGTAGCATAGATATGGCTAAATGCAGAAATTATGAGGCACTCAGTTAGGATCGAACTCACTACTCAGTCGTAATTGTTCTAAGGAGACAAGCTTGCTAACCATTACACCGGCTTGGGGCGCCGAAATCTATAAACTATATATCTATATACATACGTTTTATTCTGAAAGTATAAAATTTAGTACAAAATATTTAAATTTAGACATTCCGAGCTGATAACATCTGTCAGGATCCCAGATATATGCAGGTAGCGTACCCCAGACAAAAAAAGGAAACAAAAAAAAACATAGTAGATTTTTATAGTAAAATGACCAACAATACATTTTTTTTAGCAAATTGACGCTCAATAAAACACTAAAAAGTATAAAAATATACTTATATTAAAATTACTATCAATATATCAATTTATCAAATAATACACTCTAAAGGAAATTAAGAGCAATACATTTAAAAAACATATCAACAATAAAATTTATGATCTACAAACTATATATCTAAAAAACATACCTTTTATTCTGAAAGTATAAAATTAAGTACAAAATATTTAAATTTCGACATTAAATAAACCATAGAGATTTATATATCTCTAAACGATATGAACCAACCAAAAAACATCTATATGCACAAAAGCTGAGTATCATCTACCATGTATTCAATTGTGAATATAGAATAACACCTGTCATATTTTTATTACTTTAAATCTAAAAGAAAATTAAATTTTGATATTAAATGTCCCATAAAGAGTTGATATGCCATTAAACACAAAAATGAATCAATCTATAGTGAGTTCGATAATTTGGATAAGATAAGCTTACTAAATCACAACAAGGCCTCACCGTGGTGCAAGCTAATGCTGAATATCGTTTAAACATGCGAATAAAATAATGCAATATATGATTTGTACAACATCCATTACATTTTTGGTGGATTCTTTCATTGTCGTTCATGACAAATTTGGATATAACCTATTGGCGACACCTTTGAAATCTGCAAGTCTTCGGTATTAATAATAAAGGTGAGTTGAAATCAAATTTAGAGTCCATTTTTTTTTCAAATTTCTAAACATTTATTTAATTTTGAGCAGAGTCTGCGCAAACTGGCACCAGTGCTGATAATAATCAAATCTGCTTTGATCACATAATACGGAAATCAACTACAAATTTCCAAAAGGAAGATGAATTACTGTGACATATTTGTGTCAAGTTAATGAGGGAAAATGCTTTCAAAGACAATTTACAAGTCAGAATTCTGGGAACGAAAACACGAAACCATATAGAAATCTAGATCAATAAATCTGTAGCCGACACATAGTTATAAGCTGAAGTCTGATCTGAAATATTCACTGTATAATGTTCAATTAACTTATTTCTTATGTGCAATATCGTTACATTTTCGGAGCGATCATCTTATTTCGTCCATATCTATCTATCTATCTATCTATCTATCTATCTATCTATCTATCTATCTATCTATCTATCCGTTGTTTATGAGTGACATTTTTAATACTTAAATATAAAGAGGCCGTTAAGTGATTTCTTGAAATATGAACTGCAAAGATATAAGAATGATTAGAATTTCATATTAATTAGCTCAATGTCATATCGTTATGTAAGGAATGAATCTTCATGAATAAAAAAAAATCAAAAAAATCAGACGATCTTCCAAGAGAGCAGGTGAAAGAATTTCTATCGAAACCCAATCCAGAGCAATAGAACAAAATGATTTGACAGAGAGAAACACAACGAATATTTCTAAAAGTATCTGGAATATCAGACAACTATTTTAATAAAAGAAAATTAGGGTTCAGTTAATTAATGGTTTGTATAAGCATTTGAATATACAGATGTATAAGTAGTTTTGAGAATGATTTTGGGTGGAGGATATAGTGTGGGAATGTAAGGCATTAAACTACTTGTTTAGAATTTAATGAATGAACTTGCGATTATACAATGACAATATATATATATATATATATATATATATATATATATATATATATATATATATATATATACCACCTTCTGGAACCATTTAGAAATTAGCTGGGAATTTTAGACCAATCGTAAACTTTAGTTTGCGAGTTCATTAATACACACACAGGATCTTTATTTCTCTCTCCACCCATATATATATATATATATATATATATATATATATGGATGTGTGTGTGTGTTTGTTTGTGTGTGTGTGCGCGCGCGCCCGCGTGAGTGTGGGCACGTGTGTATTAGAAAAATAAAAGACAGGATACTTCAGACTAAAATTATGTTGAAAACTTATTTCGATTAACATTATGTTGAAAGATTTATGTCTTTTCTCCATGTCTTCCTTTTATATATATATATATATATATATATATATATATATATATATATATATATATATATATCATACGCGTAGCCTAAGATTTGATTAAAAATTCGATAAGGTATTCGCCCATGAATCGCGTCAACTGATTTCACCAGAATCTCTTGTGGAGTGGAATACATAACCTTCTTGTATTCGCCCTTCAAGGTGTATCAATGTCTTCGTTTGATATACTAGATATGGTTCTAAATAAGATTGCAAGTCTGCATGGATAGTATGTGTAGTCACTAATATATAGTTAATGGTCATGTTATATAACACTGAGCACTGTAATTATAATGCCCATATACATACATACATACATACATACATACATACATATATACATACATACATATATAGATAAATTACCCACAAATATATATATACCCAGGACGGTATAATGATAGAATTTCAGAGTAGCAATAGTTTTAGAATTACAGGACTCCTCCATTGGCGGACGATTTCTTCTTAGAGCCATATTTGGTAAAATAAGGTTTTCAAAAGTTAATTAATGTCAATGTGGTCGATCCTAGCCAAATGGCAATATACACAGGGAAGTCCCAAGTGAGTGTTGATTAGTTCGTCGTCACATTGCTGAATCAGTCGGGTACTTCGACGTGGTGTAATGGTTAGCAATCTTGTCTTGCTAGTTCAATTAAGACTGAAAAATTCGATCATCACTGGGTGCCCCATAATTTCGGCCTTGTGCCACATCTAAGCTATGCTTAGAAAACTATTGAGAGCATTTCGACGTGGTGTAATAGTTAGCATACCAATTTCGGCTGAATAGTGAGTTCGATACTCACTGGATGCCCCGTAATTTCGGCCTTGTGACACGTCTAGCTACGTTTAGAAATTTACCATATTGTTGGATTACTAACAGGACAGAAGGAAACAGAGTTTTCGGAAATGGAAACAGTTTTAGAGTGTTTATTCTTTTGAACAGTGAACTGTAAACATGTGCAGAAATTTGCCCCCAAAACAACTGGCTTAGTTCGGTGAGTACTTGTATTTGAGAGAATTATATATCTGTCTGATTTTTCAGTTGATAAACATGGCTGGCCGTGAGCAAGATTGGTAAAAGTCGGTGCAAAGAATGATTGTAAGTTACTATCTTATTATGGTCAGCTATTCGCCGGCTTAACTGAACAGCTGGTGTGAAACGAATCTCTCACGTTGTGTATGAAGAGATACATGGCGTTCTAAAATCTTTGTCCCGGTGAATCTTATTCCTGATTCGCTTATCTACAATGGTCAGGCAAGTGCAAGCATAAGATGTGGTACACTCCCTGATGAGAGAAAGTGAAGTATCTAAACTTCTGGAGGTTAAGGAACGTGCACCGACACTCCAATGAAGACAAGCCACACATGATCAGAGCAAATATTGTCACATATATTGCCGTGTGGACGAAGATGTGCTATACGTAATCGTCATGCTTGACGATTGCGTCTAGCATGAAACAGACTGTCGCTTCTAAGTTTTGACTTCAATGTTCACTTTTATTTACAAACGATCTATCTCTGATATTGAGCAATTTATCACATAAATATAGCACACATTAAGAGTGTATTTCTTCATATATATATATATATATATACATATATATATATATTAAAAGAGGGCTCAATATATATTATTATTATTATTATTATTATTATTATGATCATCATTATTATTTAAAAATATGTATACACGCGACACAGAAATTCCCATATTTCGGAATTAAAAACTAAACTTTAAGTTCCGAAACATTGTTATTTCTGTGTCGCGATCAATACATATTTTTAAATAATAATATTATGTTCTCCTGTGTATCGAACACTGGTTTAAAATTAAATGCTAAACAACTGTGGGTTATAAATCTGACTGTCCTTTCTTTCTGTCTGTCTCCATATATATATATATATATATATATATATATATATATATATATATATATATATATATATATATATATATATATATGAAAAGTGTGTGTATATAAATATAAATAAATATATATATATATATGTGTATAATTATTTATATATTATATGCGCGGTACTTATTAGAAAGCGCTCAATATCAGAGATAGAGCTAACATATATGATTGGATAGATGTGAGCTTGTGACCCTGGGTTTCACGCTTTAGCGATCGTCAGACAAACTGATTAATTTTTTAAAATTTTGGTTTTATGTAGATTGCGTGTATTGGTGTTATTGTGGAAGTGGTGGGGAAAACCTCGTCGTTTTTTCATCGTACTGACGCAAACATCGATGTATGCAGACACATATACATACTTGGTCGTCCGTCGGGACTCATACATATATAAACATATGTGGGCAGTCTCGGATATGACATGTGTATGTGTACGGGTGGTGTTGTGTCTATACATACGCATTTGTATGTTGAAATTTAAAGATTGAAAGTGTGGTGGAAATGTCTCGTGAATGTCTCGTGAATGTATACATGTCATTTTTTTTGCCGGTGAATAATATTTCCTCGCATGTATGTATATACGTGTGGTGGGGTTTGTGTGAAATTATGATAGGTAAAAATTATTATTATTTATATTTATTTTTCAATTTTCAAAAAATGGCGGTTTATTTGTTATATTTAAAGCTGGTTATTTGTTTGTTTTTGACTGTGTATATGTAACAGGTAGTAATTTGTAATCCTTATTGGTTATTTATATGGTGATGTTTAATATTTAATATGCTGGATGAGAGGGTAGTTTGATTTAATAACGGGTCTATATGATATGATGTGATGGTAATTTTGCAAGGGATTGGAGGCAATGATAATATAATTAGCTAATAGTTATTGTAAATTGGTAGAAATTGTAAATTGGTAGAAATGATTAGTAACGGTGGTGGGAGAGTGATGAAACCATGAATGTAGTTATAGTGGTGGTAGCTAAAGACTGGTTGTTGGTGTTTTATTTTATTTTATTTTGTTATATGTATCAATTTATTTTGGTATAAATCCTGATAATAGGTATTCTGTGTAAAATTATGGTAGTTGAAGATTGCTATAATAAAGCGCATTTGACCGTAAACGAATATAACGAACCGGGCTGGAAATGGAACTCAGCTCTCTCATCTCAATTTCTGCGCCGTTATTCATTACACCACCCGCATATCCACATTTACAGCACATATGATTCTCAAGTAGTCACCCATCTAAGTACTGTGTAGGCTTGACGTTATTTAACTTCGGTGATCTTACGGGAGCCAGTGTTTCAAGATGATATGGCCGAAAGCCTAACTGGAATTGAAACATAATTCAGGGAACTTTCCTAGCGGTCAAAATTTTAATAAGTATCATCCACTGGAATTTTAACCAATTTCATTGTTTCCGCTGATGGCTACTTCGTTCATTTTCGAGAGAAGAGATTTAGAACATACCTATTGGATTTCGCCTCGAAGATATCCAGTAATCGCAACCGTATATCCATTCACTGCTGAAACCCTTTAGGCAAAAGATATAATCCTTGCATAAAATTATAATCACATTCAACATGTGTGAATTCTTTGATTCAGAAATGTTCCTATCCTGCCCCGTAAATTTCTAAGGCTTTATTAACTCTGCTGCCGGTGCTGGATATTCGGCGCATGCGTTCGCAATGTCCATTTAAAACGAGACTTTTCACAGACCAGCAGCATCAACAAGAATAATAACCATTTCTCCAATGATACGCTATTTAGGCTTCATCATTTGGTTCGCTTTATTCGAGATAAAGCAAGCAGCGAAGATAATGATACTGACTCCTATCCAGGTACATTATTAAAATCAGCTTTGCCATATTCAGAGGCATGTACTGTTCTCTTTTCTCGAAGAAATTTTATTTCTTACCTGTTCTCTTGTCAAACAGGGTCTTGAAATGATCAAGCAAATATTCAGTGATATAAAATTGTCTTCTTAATGCTTTGTGCAAGTGATGCGATGCATATATTTTGGATATCCGTCCACGACAAAACTACGTTCCTTATTAATACTCCTTTTGCATTTATATCTTTCAATTTAAATGCCTAGATGTATCCGTAAGTTCTATGCTAGCGGTTTCTTTTCATTCTCTCTTGTGAACAATCTCTCCTGGCTTCTTGCTTTACAGTCAAATAGGATATTCAAATATTTATATTCGGTATCAATAGTTATTTCCAGTTTTCGTAATTTCTGTTATCGTATTTTTCACTCCCATTAATGTCTTCAATTTATCTTGTTTTCTCATGCCATTACCTCGATATAGTTAGATAGATGAATAGATTAATGGATAAACAGAGAGACAAAGAAAAGTCGTGTGGATTTAGGAAGCAACAATGCATAGAGACAGTTTCGTGCCACGTGACACTACGCCTTTTATCGGGCTGTAAACATAAGTAAGTCGGTGATTAAGTGAAGTGCATCAGAAGGGAACAGGTTCTTCCCCGCCCTTTGGTTTTAGGATAAACGGTTTGACGGTTGAAGGCACTGGGTTCTAGATTGAATACATACAGTTTTACATATATACATACTTAAATACACAGTTACGGACATAGACACAGATTCAGACACATATCACACTTTTCCATTCTAAATTTAAGTATAGATCTTTAATTTTATTTAATCTTCTTTTTATTGGTTCATTACATTATATATTAGATGGTAAATATTAACATTTTTTTCCGTGTAGATAGGAATTATTTAATATAGGTTTAATTTAATATATGCTGATTTAAACGCAGATGTTAAATTAGATACTTCTTCCTAGGATAATATAATGACTTCAATATATTACATTTTTATTTTTCTTAATATGTTTTAATATATTGTTTATTTTAATATATCTTTTATTCTAAATTATTCCTCTTTTATGCAAATGGATTTATCATTTTTTAAAAAATAATATTATTTTTGTTTATTGACTTAAGGAGGTTTTATTTAAGTCTAAACTACATTCTGATTGCTATTGTGTTTAAAATATATAACCAATTTCTTCTCTCTTTTCGCCCTGTTTTTCCTCTTCGTTTATCCTCTGACCACTCATCATATCCAGACTTAAACTACTTCCTTCTTTTTATTGGCTCCCTTTTTTCTCTTTTTCCATTTCCCGTTCCTTCTTTATTTCCTTTCTTCTATCTGGCAATTTTATTTCAATAATTTATCATCCATTGACTGGTTTGAAAAATCCTATAAATTTTATTTCAATTTACAAGGTGAAAATGATCATTAATTTAATGTATTCTTAATTCCAGTTGAATGATACACATATATATATATATATATATATATATATATATATATATATATATATATATATATATATACATATATATATATATATATATATATATATACATATATATATATATGTGTGTGTGTGTGTGTGTGTGTGTGTATTCACACATACATATACATGTGATAAAAAATATAGTTTTAAGGTATGCTATATGTATGGGTAAAAGTACTCAATGTCTGAGACAGAGGTATGTAAATAAAAAAAAAGTGGGCACTTGGAGCAACACCAAGGAGCAACAATTAGTTTTATGCTTGCATGCTTCAACGCTATCTTCAGGCCATGTGTTTTGATTCGACTATTTATATATGCTCGTCAGTGGTATATTAGGGATACTCGTGTCGATTGTATTTAATATTTTAACGGTTATTGGGTAGACAGTAACGGTTATGCTTCAGTTAATTGTGCATACGATTATTTATTGATTTTTACCCATTATTTATGATTTGTTACTGATTTGTTTCTTTTTGATCATTATTAATAAATTTATGTGTCCTTGTGTTAATTCGTGGTTTGTTAATTTGTTTAAATCGTATATTTATTCAGATTTTTTGGTTTATTTTAATTTATTTATTTGGGGTTTGATTATCGTATATGTTTAGGTCGAATTATCGCTTGGTATTTTACATTAAACTCGCTGTGTTTATGTAAATATATCGCCGAATGTGCAAAAGGTTGTAGATAAACTGTTATAAGTTATGTATAATAGTTCAATCGAGTACAATAATCAAATCTTTACCCGAAAGTTCGAGTAGATTGGAGATAGACCAGTTATAGTGGACTCAGCGCTTTTCACTCTGCTAGTGTGAATCGTCTTCAAACGAGAGCGAGATCTAAAAGGTCAGCCAATCTAACAGTGATTTCATCCCACAAGCCTCACTCTTGATCCGTATGTGGCTTCCTTTGTAAATCACTAGCTGGCCTTAAGTCCCACTTAAGATTATCGCAGAAGATTCATGACTGAATCAATTGGTTATGTTGTCAGATCCTCATACGTCGAAACCGACGATAGAGTCCAATATATATATATATATATATATATATATATATATATATATATATAAAATTAAAGGGTAATGGTGAGGGTTGAAGTGGACTAGGGAACAGTTGTAGTAAAACGTGCTCAATACACGTGTGAAAAAAATTAAATTAAAAAAATAAAATGTAGATTTTTTAACTTTAAAAATTAGATAATTTGATTTTGCCACATTGGTTTTAACCTCACGTAATCTTCAGGCAATTTCATCCGTTGATCTCCCAATGATCAAAGAAAGAAAAACAATGAGCGCAATATTATTTTTAAAAATAAAGAAAGAAACGCATGCCGTGAAGTGTGATAGAAAGGAAGGAGTTTGATACAAAAAGAAGAGTGAAGAAGAAAAAGAAAAGATGACAAGAAGAAAAGCAAGGCTATTATTAGGTTGGTGCAAAAATAATGACGGTTTCTCAGATATGTTACTATGTGAGAAAATGACATTATATTTGCACCAACCTAATATAAATGCTATCGGTGGCGGGATTTATTGAAATGTATATCATTTTTTAACCAACCAAATATGAGCTTAAGAGGAATTTTTTGTATGGATGCAAAGGCACATGTTTTTTTTTAATATTAATTTTTGCAAGCGATATCAATGTCTCTGGAAAAACAGTAGACGGAATTACAAGAAAATTTTATTCAGTTCAACAAGAAAAAATAATAGAAAATGTTTGAAGAAAATGTTATTGTTCATATGAAAAAGCAGCAGACGCATTATAACTAAATTACGAAGGAATAGACTTGGAAGGAAACTTTTTGAATGAAGAAAATTAGTCGGGAAAATCATTTTGGAAAATGAAGATCAATATCCTCAGGTAAAAATTCTTCAAATGTTTGAAATAAGACGAGCTTCTAAATGAAATATTTATATAACAAAAATGACTTATATTTATTAAAACCTATTTGTGTGTACATTTCTTTCTTTCTTTCTTTCTTTCCTCCTTCTTTCTATATCATGTTCTATCTTATTTTGTTTGTTTCCAGCTATCTATCTATCTCAGTCTGTTCATATCTATCTATATAACTAGCTCGCTATCTTATCTCCAGTCTTTTTGTAGTCATTTGTTATTTATACATGTCTCTGCTTATCGATCCTGAAATATTCCTTTGATATACACATAGATAGTAATTGTCAGTAGATAAATAGATAGATAGATAGATAGATAGAGAGAGAGAGAGAGAGAAATAGATAAATAGCGTGAGAGACATTGTCAGAGACAGAAATATAGTAAATAAAATATAGAAGAATAGAAAAAAGATAGGAAAATAGAAACTTGACAGAGAGAGATTAAGCGAAGAAAATGAAAGGAATAGGGAAAATGGTAGAAAAATTTAAAAAAACAAAATTGTAAATACTCACCAAAAAAAATTATTAGTCAAGTACACAGTCTCCGTCGTTTTAACAACTGTCCCCCATCGTTCTAAAAGCTGGTTGGTCCCATTTTCGTAGAAAATGGAAGAAGGTTTTGATGTGCTTTTCAGCTAACTGTAAAATATCAAAATTGTATCACTTAAATAATTCTGTACAAAAGGGAACAAATGAAAATCTGAAACCAAGTCAGTAGAATATAGTGAGTTTCCAATGCTCTTTAAGCTTTTGCAAAGTCTGTTTGCAATATATGGTCTTGTATTGACCTAGCGAAGAATATCACTTTTCGATTTTCAAAAATCTATCTTTTTTTTTAATATCCTAATTGAGTTGGTGATTTTGTTCCAATACATCTTTGCAATTATTTTGTCGCCGGAAACTCAAAGTCAATTAACCTCATACACACTCACCAACCGGAGCTTCGTTTGCATTAATTGCCATCAATTCTGTACAAGAACAGTTCCTTTTCATGTCGTAACAGCATTGACATATTTGTACGTTCGAGCTTGGTCGGTTTCGACAGGGAATGTAGACACGCACGTGTCGTGTTTGGAAACGTCTCTTCAAATGTCGAAAGGCAGTTGACTAAGAGATTTGCAAATTTTAAGCGATATCTTCCGTTGAAATATTCCTTTTATTTTCAACGATGGTAGGAAGAGATTCTTCGTCTTGATGCAACCCACTTATTGATGCTCAGAATAGCAGGAGCAGACCAATAAAACTTTTGAATGTTTTTGTCCTGTTTACAACGCTTAATCTTTACAGAAACTCATAGATTCCCAACTGAAACATAAGGTTTCAGTCTCAAACAGACTCGAAATCTGCACTAAGCAAACTTTTCTATTTTAAAATATATATTACACTCTCTTTTCCATAATTCTACTATATGGGTTTCTGGCTTCGCGACCTTCTTCAAGCAAAGAGTAGATATTTTCGCATATAAAAACATATATTTTTTTTTGCATCGTAGAGATTCAAATGTTTTTCTTGGACTGGTTATAAGAGTTTTATCACCAATTCAAAAAAGACATTATAGAAAATAGAGTATAATATATATTTTTAAAGAAAATCAACATTTCAACCAGAAACATTTGTGGTTTATTTTCTTTTTAAAATATACACTTTTCTTTCGTGGTAACAACCATAACTTTTCCCTATATATGTATATATATATATATATATATATATATATATATATATATATATATATATATATATATATAGTGAGAGGGAGAGATAGAGACCGAGAGAGATATGTTATATCAACAGTCATCGTCTTGCACGAAGATAATTTTTCTATCATATGAAAGATGAATGAGCAAGACGAAATATTTTAAGATATTTGTTTACATCAGCAGTTTCTCGATGGTGTATTCTTCTGTCAACACTGGAATAAATTAATATTTTTGTTCGCCTGTAGACTTGTTAACCGTAACGTTATGCGCTGCACTTATGTGGTATCAATTGCAAAGAAAGGTAGAAAAAATGATGAGAAATCGTAAAATCACTCAAGAAATATGGACTTCGTTTTAATCATCATTTTTTAACAAAAATATTTCAGATTACGTCTAAATATATTTCAAGGGATGTAATTGTTTATTTTTTCGCTAGAATTTTCGCAGTCGATATTCCGGAAGAAGGCATCAAATTGCTCGCGAGGATTATGTTTCTACCAAGCTCTAATTTTATTTGTTTTTTAGGGTCTTTTAAATTACGATCAAACCGTCAAGAGGCTTTTGCCCTGCAGACATTGCTTTCAGTAGGTCGTACCCAGGAAACAAATTTCTGTGAACGTGATGCACAAACGTTATTGTCTGTTTTCTTTCATATTTGCAAGATGTTTTAATATTCGCAAAGGTTTTAAACGGCACGTTACCCGATCTTTTAATGGTGAAGACTGTAAAACAAGAACGTGAAAACAATACCCTCTGTAACTATGAATGAAGTTCGTACACGCATATATATATATATATATATATATATATATATATATATATATATATATATATATTAATCATTTCACTCCATACAAGGCGATAAAGCCACTAAAAAGTAAAAGGTTAACGACAGCGAAAGACAATAAGAATTTAGGAATCGTCAAACCCATTCTAGACAGGAAGCAATAGTTAAACATCTGCTTCTTTTTTTTAAAAAAAAGAAGTGCAGATCGCGTGTTATGTTCGCCCATCGCCCGGTTTACAATTCTTTCTCTTTACGATTGAATTGGTGGTTCCTTCTGGTAAATTATTTTAATTTTTTCTCTCTCTATCAGTCATGGCATTATCGCCTTTACTGCCGAGAATCTACACAAACCATTGATTCCCAACATGGAGCGCATACCCCACTGGTGTGACATGGTAATATTTTGGTGGGGTATACATAGGATGTGCACCCTTTGGCTTACTATGCCAACAGAATAATAGGGAAGCAATTAGAGAATTATTATTGAGTTATTAAGTGTGAATTGTTTTCTAGTGAGCTCAATTTCATTTTGCATTATAATTTCATGATTAAAATGATTAAAGTATATTACAAAATAAGCTTTCATTCAAATATTTTCATATTTTTGCCTTTTAGTTCTCTATTATATGTTTTGAAACTATATATATTTAACTGTTTTTTTTTTAAATTTTTCTCTTTCATGAACGCCATGGTCTTTGAAAGCTTGTTTAGAGACTAATTTAAAGGCTTTTTAAGCATCCTGCAGGTGGATTCCAGTACATTTCTGAATATGCAAGAATTAATTATTACAAGGAGGTCCCAGAATTTTAGAAATACCAAAGTGTGGCATAACCCAAAATCGGTTGGGAACCACTCTCATCGACCTTACATACAATTCCAACATACTGATTCATTTAGCGAATTTTTCATTTCTTTTCCCCGATTTCTGATGTTCAACAAAATACTGATTTTGAGGTACTCTGCAGATCATTATATTCACTGACCAAACGGATTTGGCTAATCTGATGACAGCATTTTTGTTATTTCAGCAATTAATGGTTGATATGTTGACATGCTTTCATTTCAATACAACGACCAGGATTTTTTCAGATAATTGCTAGTATCTTAGAACACATTTATTCCCGGTTTGCTCTAGTATTAATCCTACTCCTCTTTCAGTTTTCTCTCCGGCTGCATATACATGGCGTTTCACAATTATTGAAACAAAATGATCGGGCACAAACAAACATCCCAAATATTAGAGTAATGGAAATCAAAACATAAAAAGGATAACATTTTAGGATCAGCAACCGTTTAATGTCAAACATGAATCAAGAATATCAGTAGAAGTCCTACAGTACACGCTCCTGATATCCGCCGTTCAATTGAAGGCACTGTTGAATATAAAGTTGATCACGCCTGCTTATTCCTCCTCGGTGATCGCTTTAATCTTATCAGTGATGACTCCTTTGAATTCAGCTATGGCGCGAGAGTTGCTCTGGCAGATGTTGACCTTGAAGAAACCACAGAGGAAGAAACCTGGTGGGGGTTTAGGCCTGGCGAGTGAGAAGCCCATTCCACTTCACCTTTGCAGCTGATGAGACGCTCCCCAAACGTTTTACGGAGCCATGCCATGGCAACATTGGCAGTGTGAAGAGGAGCACCATCCTTCTTGAACCACTGTTCTTCTTCATCAAGGTCCTTACATTCCTTGACCACTCTCCATCTGAGAGGACGTGCTTTTTTTCAACAGTTGTAATACACCCTGTATAATGATGTGTTTTCAACTGATGAAGCCTACATTGTTTGCCCATGTCTTTTAATAGACATGGATAAAAGAAGTAATGTCTATTTTACGAAAGTGTCTGCTTTAAGTAAGATAGTTTTCACTAAACCTAAAATCGCCTGTTAAGTTAGAATACGAAATCCCAGATACTTCGTGAGCTGAAAAACAGCCATAGGCAGGGAACGCAAAATTACAAGATGTAAATAATCTATCAGGTTCCTATGTATATAAACATTTATGAGTAAAAATAGTAGACTAGATATATGGCCCAAATTGCAGGTTCTATCTTGTAACAGTAGCGCATATCTCAGGTACATATATTTTTCCGGCTTAAAAGACGCATTTTTCCAATAAAATACCCTGAAAAATACTTGTGCGTTTTCCTAGACGAATGCAAGGTAAGAAACCGGCTCAAGGAAGCTTGGACGGTCAACTAATTGAATGATAGGGGTGTGTACTTGTATGTTGACTCATCACACTATAATGGTAGCTATCTAATTCAGCCTTTTATATAATTTAACTTCAGTAATTAGCTATTACAAGTATTTCGAAAACTATAAATTTGTAGGGCTCTCCCCTATTTACATTAGATGGACTTGTCCAAAGTATACTTATACTGACAGAGAGAATACCTGCTGTTGAGTTACGTCGCGATACAGTCAGGACGTTGGTCGAACTCTCTGCTTTGCCAGAGAGGAACCCGGACGAAGCGTTGCCGAAGAACAAAGTATCATGAGGGGAGGTAGACAGGCCTGAACCCGTCTAGGCGGCTTCAAAGGGTATATTTTTGGCCGAGCCTACGGGCTCGGAGAAACCCACTTAAAACTCGGCCTTGTGCCACATATATTCCTCGTGGGTGGGATATTAAATACCGAGATACTTTGAGATACGTTGCGACAGGTTGAGAGATACGGAGACAGACACAGGGTGTTCTAAGAGAGTTATACAAGAATCCAGAGAGAGAGATGTTTATGGATATACTTACAGAGACTTGTTCATATACTTTCTACTAACCCGCATTCCTGGACTACTAATCTTCACTTCAAATCTGTATTCTTACGTTTAATACACTTATTTTTCTATCTCAATTACTGGCGTTGTTTCTTTATTTGAACAGGATTCCATTCACGGAATCCACAATAATAAATCTTCCTGGAGCCGAGCCACAGTCTTAAACATGCTCTCTTTATTAGCAGCAGCGAGGCGTTTCTGCTCTTGTCATTGCTATACAAACAAAATAGAACGAGTGATTAATATAAACAATACGTGACGCCAATATGTGGAGGACACATGGTGAATGTGTTGTATAAGAATAATTTTTATTTCTAAGAAATTTCTTTCCAATATTAGGGTGCGTCTTCCATACCGTAGCATCTTTTAAGCCTGAAAATACGGTAATTACATAAGTAATCTTAAATATCAAGACGAAAGATTTGATTTATTTTAATAAAAGAGTAAGTGGCTATAATGAGAAAATCAGGAGAGCAATTTTCGAAGATGAAAGGTGTGTCTCTTTATAGACCCTAATTTGTACTGATGATGAACTGACGAGACAAACTCACGTATCTCTTACAAAATCTATTATTTCTACGTTTATTTTTGTTCAATAACTGATTTTGTCATCCACTCATAAAAGTATCATTGGGAATCATTTTTTGATTTATGACACTTAGATAGAGAATATTCACGTTTAGTATAATGTTTTACAATTAGGTTAGAGAGAAATTTCAGTATGCGATCAGGTTAAAATATATTTGATGAGAATGGTAAACCCCACTCAATGAGGCGAACATTAAAAAAAGATGCAGGCTTGTTATCAAGGAATGTACCTAATGTCACGTGGTTACGATCTGAATTTTTTATGAACATTGTTCTATCTGATTAGCAAAAATGTAATAAAGATCAAACATGTCTTTTATCATTTTTCTGCATTCAAAAAAGATCAAAATTAGCAAAGAATATTGCCAGGGAAAGAAATCAACTTTTATAAGATATGGTGTATTCACTAACCGAATTTCTGAAAAGTAGCTTTTCATTCCCAGAGGATGAGAAATTTCTGTTAGCATTATAAAAAGTGTTCCTCTATTGTAAGATTGTCTTAGAGAACAAAAAACTCTTACTTTCTAAACCAATATTTTTGATCGGGAAATTGTAACTACTATTGAAATTGTAAAGTACTAATGCCACCTAAACTTAAACCCTCATGAAAATGCATAATATGGAATTAATATATACCAAACACTTAAAATACCTTGGTATATATATATATCAGTTATAAGAATGTTTGTGTAGGAGATCATGTAATTGACCGTAGAATCGGCTGCACCAGATGTAGTGACAACCAATGCCACAAATTATCTACAAAAGCAAAATATTAGCCTAAAAACTAGAGTTATGATCTTCCATACTCTCGTGGCATCGAGATTTTTCATGGAGATGTTGCACATTGCATCAAACGTGTTGAGAAATATCTAAAGTGTCTGCTCTATACAACTGCATTCTGAGATTAACGGTTTAAAATAACTTCAAACGAGGGAATCATGTAAGTCTTAGCGAGAGTCGTCCATCTTGGAGCAACGTGAACAGTCGCTGGTCAATCACAATCAAAGAACTGTACCAAATAACAGAAACAACATCAAGAGATGACGTTCAACAGTAGCAAGACATAAAATGGATACCAAATGTAACTCGATGAGTAAATCATTGATATAATCAAAAATGGTTAGGAAAAAAAACACGTCAATAGTGGAAAGGGCAATAATGGTGTGTAGAATTGAGAAACGGAATTTTCTGAAACATTGTTGCAATAAAAATATGTTTTATTCAATTCAAGCTGGAATGGTACTAGCTGTATGGTAAATAAATTTCGAATGTTTCCTTACAAGGAATCGGATAATATTTCCCTACAACCTTCTTCTAGTGACCCTTCTAGTGGTTTTACATCTACATAGTTCATTTTTCATTGTTTCTTCATTATGTGTCGAACCGTTTCAATATATAGGCGATTAAGGGTCTTGCAACTTTTTGTCATTCGTAACTTTTGGCCCTTTAATTCCCTCTGTGTCTTTATTCTCTCACCCATCGACACAAGCTTAGTTATCGAGATTATTTCCTGCTTCAATATGTCCTGTGAGTGTTAAATTTGCCAGACCGTCTTTCCCTGCATTAGATGTCCCAGGAATATCAGGAAGCTCTTTCTGTTTCTCTCGGTATTTCCTATTTTCCTTATTACTCCCTCAGTGTCCATGGAATTCTCAGAATTCGTTGGTAAAACTACTTTTTCTTTCGTTTCAAGTTTCATTTTGTAAGATTTATAAGCCCATGATGGTATTTATCAATCCACCCACGAGGATTGAATGTGGCACAAGGCCTTTTTAATGTGGGTATCTCCGATACCGTAGGCCCAGCCAAAAATAAATAACCATCGAAACCCCCCGAGGGGTGCCAGTTCCGTCAACCTCCCCCAACGAAACTCTACCCTTCGGCGGAGCTTCGTCAGAGTTCCTCCCTGCAAGCAGAGAGTTCGACAGACACCCGACCCGGCAGCTCACAAAGCACAGATACTACACTTTGATCCTTGCCACCGGGCCGAGCGGGTATGCTTTTTAGAGATATATTATAAGCCCATGATTCCCTGTCATATAAATGAAGACATATTAAGCGGCCATTTGATAATTTTTATTGTTTCCTTTTATATTGATATTTATCTTTCTTTTAATATTTTACTTTGGTTCTAAAAGAAATTTTCGGATATTCTTCTGCAGCTTTGTGTTTGTAGTTATAGTTTCTCTCGTTTTTACTACACTGAGATAAACAGATTTAGGTACCTGTTTGATTGTCATCTACTTCCGACTCTTATTGTTGAAATATTAAATGTAACCGCCACTTCTACTTCACAGTTTTCTTTTCTCTCACTTCTCGCCTGTGAAAGTCCCCATCTGTTTACTTGCTTCACTGATAATTAAAATCTTCAAAGAATTAAATGCAACGTCATCTACTGTCTTCTATAGCGTTCATCTTTTATCCTTTACTCAATCTTCGCTATTTTCTTTGTCTTTTCACTGACTTTCAGTCTTTGTAAACCCCAGCGTACTAGTGGCATTCCCGCCTTTCTTGGGCTGAAATGATAAAAAAAAAACATTGATTATTATATATTTTAATATACAGACTAACCCTAACACTAGCCTTAACCCTTGTAACAGCCCAACATAGAAATTACAAGTTTGCGATACCAAAATCTAACAAGAATACCGATGTAAATATCTGGGAAGTGTTTTAACGGAGGAGGGAATATTCAAGACTGAAATTCGTAGTTGCATTTAGATAGAAGAAAATGTCTTCCATAAAGCTAAACAAAGTATTAAGAAACAGAAAATTTTTATTAGGAACAAAGAAAACAGTCTTAAACTGTTACGTAATATCAGTCCATTTATATGGTAGTGAATGTTGAGCCATCTCCTCAAAGATGAAGAAGAGATATGAAGTAACAGAGATGTGGTTGTGCAGAACGATACTAAGAATACCATGGACCTAAAATATGAGGAACGAGGAAGTTTTCCCGAAAATTGAAACAATAAGCACAGTTATACTTAACATCAGAAAGAGTGTTGAAATTTGTAATGAGGAAAGAGGGCTTTTGAAATTTTGATACTCACAATGGGAAATTGAAGACAAGAGATGCAGAGAAAAAACAAGGCATATTCTACCTAAAAGAAAGTTTAGAAAAGACCGATATGATAAAGGGCAACTATTTAAAAAGAGCTGCATTTGACAGCAGATTATGGAGGGACATGTTACCCAGCGTTCTGAAGGGACACGGCGAATAGAAAAAAGAAGAAAACCAAATGGAATCATTTTAACTAACTCTGTATATTAAAATATATAATAATCAAATTTTTTTTAATCATTTCACCTCAAACAAGGCGGGAGTGCCACTAGTACCCCGGGGGTTACAAAGAGTGAAAGTCAGAAAAGACTAAGTGTATAGCGGAGATTGAGGAAAAGATAAAAGATGAACGGGACTGAAGAAGACAGAAAATAGCGATTGACGCTGCATTTAAACTTTTGAAGATTGTAGTTATCGGTGAAGCAAGTGAACAGATCGGGACTTCCACAGGCGAGACCCGAGAGAAAAGAAACCGCTGGAGTAGAAGTATTGGTTACATTTACCTATTTCAACAGTAAAAGGGGTGGGGCCTAGGTGCCAATCTAGTAGCACGCTTAAATTCAAGTAGGCGGGACATCTGGGTAAAAGAGTTCGTCAGAGTTGTTGGCATTAAAATATTTATATACAAAAGACAAAGGGAAGCCACAACACGTCTATGAAAAAGTGACTGAAATCGAGATGCCATGTTAGGATTGCACATTCTTCTTTGGATTTTGTCAAGAACTTCGAGATAAACAGCAGGAACACCAGGCCAGATATGGCAACGGTATTCAATGCACGGACAAATGGTAGATTTGTAACTGTACAAGATGGACACTGATGCGAAAAAAAAACCTTCTGACACGACACAGTGACACAACATTCATTGCAGTAGCTACAGCTATTGTTTCAATATTGTCATTCCAATTGAAGTTAAGTTGAAACATGAAGCCAAGAATATATAAGATAATTACGATTAAACCTAAAACTTTTGAGCCAACGTAAACACACAAGACTCATGAAAGTTTCCTCTACATATTAAAGGAATAGAAAAAGAAAATTGTGACATTTAACCTGAGAGCACCTGTATCTGAAGACACAATTCTCGTGAGTAATAAATCGTACACGAGCTAACGTCATGTTACGAGTTATGTGTCAAATTTTAAAATTCTAATTTCTCATTCAGGCGCGTCGAGAGATTTAAAATACTAGATTCCGATCTGGCACAGGAAATTAAACGCACGTCGTACTATAGGAATTAGCCCTAAACCAGAGCGATTAGGTAAAGAAAAGAAAACGACAGATATCTGTGTGTGGACTACACTGACGAAGCAAAGGCAATGCTTACGATGTTCACATCGTCTATAATTGATATACGATTTCTTACAAATCAGCGATCTGTCAGGCAATTTCGTACCTATTTCCTTTGCAAGAAAATCAGGCTCAATAACATAGGCCATCTCAAAATGCTAAATGCACTGATCAATCTCTGGACCGAGGATAGTGATCACAGATTGGTAGAGCAGGAAACATTTCTTACTACATGACCCACGAAAGTTAGGAGGAGCTTGCTGATAATTTTCACGATTGCATCACTTCAATCATTTGCTTCCAGTCCTCTGGATTTGAATCTCACAAATTACTACCTATGTGGCAACAATGATAGGGAGCTCAACATTGTACACAAAATATCAATAACTAAATGAATATATATATATATATATATATATATATATATATATATATATATATATATATATATATATATATATATAATATTAGTGGTAAATATACACATATATATGCAATCATATATCTAAAATATATAAATATATATACATACACATACATATAAATTTGTATAAAAAATAATTCCAAGAGGATAGAATCCAAGTAGAACTCAATGTCCAGGACAGAGTAAGGATGTAATAAAAAGGCTTAAACACTAAAATTCCATGGTCATAATTTATTCCATTGGAATCGTAAATACGATCCAATTCATCAGACCTACAAATTATTTTCCCAAACAAATCAGCTAATTCAAATTTCATCGATTGTTTTGCAAAATTAACGAAAGATACAGTTTGCAAATCTGGACAAAAATGTTAGCGATAACTTAACCAATAATACATATGTTTTGAGAATTTCAAGGACATTTTAGTATATAAAATTATTTGAGTTTTTGTATAATTTTTATTTTATTTTTAAACTGCATATCAACATCTAATGCCGGGATCTAAATATTTTGAATATAGTTTTATGTTATTGAGCCTGATTTTCTTGCAAAGGAAATAGGTACGAAATTGCCTGACAGATCGCTGATTTTAAGAAATCGTATATCAATTATAGACAATGTGAACATCGTAAGCATTGCCTTTGCTTCGTCAGTGTAGTCCACACACAGATATCTGTCTTTTTCTTTTCTTTACCTAATCGCTCTTGTTTAGGGCTATATTTTGAATATGGTTTTATGGCTACAAATAAAATAGTTTTGTTATCTTTTTAATTGAGTATTTTCCTGGAATTTTTACTATCGAAATGTATTTTTAGACTTTCATAGTGTGTGGGGGTTCAATATTTGCCCATAGATGTGACCGCAACAGGTGCTACTACCCCGGTGTCAGGTTGAACCTGGGAATACCAGAAATTAAGAGGAGGTTTTACGCTCCTCAAAACCTCCAATCTTCCGATTGCTAACGGATATAATTTATCGTAATACCCATTCTGTCACTTCCATTTGTTCAATCGTCCGTCCGTCTCTCGCGTCCATTCATCCGTCACACCGTCTAAAATTGTCGAACATTACCCATTCGAAACCAACTTTGTGAAGGGAAAACTGGTAAGGTACTATGAACGACAGCTGGTTTTATTGGAGTGCGCAGCTTAGTAAAATAAATGTTCATTAATCTTTTTGGAAAAATTAATTGTTTTATTATTTATATATAAAATACACACACTGCTTTAAAACAATTTAATGATTAAAATACAAAATACTTATTTAATAAAAATGCAATAATATTTTTTGCTTACCTTTTCTTAGTAATTAATCAGTTTGTCTGACGAGGGCAAAAGCGTGAAACCCAGGGTCACGAACTCACATCAATCCAACCAAATATGTTTAGTTCTATCTCTGATATTGAGCGCTTTCTAATAAGTACCGCGCATGTAATATATATATTAGGTTGGTGAAAAATAATGTCGTTTTTTCACATAGTAAAATATGTGAGAAAACGACATTATTTTTGCACCAACCTAATATATATATATATATATATATATATATATATATATATATATATATATATATATATATATATATATATACACACACTTTTCACACACACACACACACACACACACACACAAATATATATATACATATATATGTTTATTTCATTCTGGTAAATTATAATACACAGTATTAGCACTGTAAATATAAAAACTGTAGGGAGAATAATGTTTGTAAATCTCGACAAAAATGTTTGTGATAACTTCAGTAATGCCAAACATTGTTAGGATTTTAAGACATCTCAGCGTGTTATAAAAATTCTAGTGTTACAAACGTCAGGAACAAGATCCGGACACGTAGTCATTTGCTTGTCTGTATCGGACCCATTCACGAGTCTAAGTGATATTTTATTGAGTAACCTTTTTTCTATATTCAGGATATCAGTTTAAAATTATCCTTATTTTTTTAAATCTTGAAAAGATGTTTTTTAGTTTGTTTTTTGTTTTTTTTTTGCTTTATAAGTTGTCCCCAATTACTTGGTGTGCGCTGTATTTAGATAATCAACAAATCTGATGCGAATACATATAGAAAGCAAAGAGGGATGGTTCGCCCAACACAAAATCTACCTTTACAGTCTATAAGACAACATGAATACTAGATATAAATTTACATAACATCTTTCGCACGCAGCTTGGCATGAAATGTCGTTATCTATCGGTGTAATTGTCAGGCGAGATCGCGATACGTCAGGCGACTTATATTTCCTCCCAGAAAATCTTATGAATATGAAAGAGGTCTATAGAATTCTGTCAACAAACAAAATTATTCGATATTCAGTCTGTCGTATAAATCGGGTACACTGACAGGGTTAAAGAGCTTTTAATTCTTAAATATATTATCAGTATCAGGAGGGGGGGGGCTTTAGATGAAAAGATGATTTTGACGGAGGATTTCGTCATGGGCATCCTTATTTAATGGCTTCCAAATATTAGATTGGTGCAAAAATAATGTCGTTTTTTTCTTTTGAAGTTGAACGTCAAAAACGACATTATTTTTGCACCAACCTAA
>OZ010591.1:15376463-15383963 GCA_963932145.1 Acanthosepion lycidas
TATAGTCATAAGACATGTTTTCTTTCCTACGCTAATAAAACTACCCACATTAAACATCTTCATTCAGAAGGCCTTAGGCTTTGTAATTGATGAACATTAGAAAAATAAAATCTAAAAAAAAGAAAACTCCTATACTGGAATCGTGCTATGTGTTTTTCTCCTCTGTTGGAGATAACGGTCTTTCCATTCATTTACTGTGAATACATTGAGATAGAACTTTATGTATGTTTCCAGTCAATAAACTACTTTGAGAAATTAACGCCCTGTAATTAACGACAACTTATTTAATGGTAGAAGTACACATATCCTTCCAAAACGAATAATAAAATACCAGGTATTCAAATCTAATCAACATAATCACTTTCCTATTCAGTTGCGTTATTCTATCATTGAATGACGACACGTATTACTACCTCTTAAAGATACAGGTTGCTTCGTTCACTTTGTTAACGCGGGCGGAAAACTTTCTTTACAATTACCCTCTTTATCAGCGAAAAGAGATTACAACCTGAAGAAGATCTCTCAAGAGTCTTATGGTACATGAAGAATGGTTGTTCAGTCATATTTTTATAGCACATCAACCCTCTTCAAATATGGCCTACCTCAAAGATGATCATTTCGAAAACGGATGCCATTGGACACAAAAAAACAGAAGCTATAATTTTCCATGTGGATAAAACTACATTAGATTTAATTTTCTGGAGGACGATATTATTGCTCTTTGTTTTCTTTTCAGCTAATACTTGATCACAATTAGCATCTCTTATGACTAAGCTACTTACGAAAATGATATTCGTGTTTTGAAATCCAAAAGCTCTTAGTCATCAACCATTACTTGCTCTTTGATAGAGTCTGTTAGGCACCCTAACAGACTATTTTATAGCCAAAAGACACTAACTAGACTCACCTAAATACTTTTAGATTAGTGATACTTATACCAGCTATAGTGTGAACAGCATTCTGTCCATCCTTATCCATAAAACAGCAGCCGTTGTTCGCTGAGTAGGAAATGTAACTAAGTTAAGGTTTCTTATTTCTCTCTAGGATTGCAATTAAATCTACTGAGTCATCTCTTTCTCTGTTTACATCATTTGTAATCTTTTTACATTAACCTCCTGGTAATGCTTGCAGCACTTTCGCCTTCTACAAACATAAATTCTATGACAGTTCTTCGATTTCTACATGTCCCCAGAATGAAAACCGTTTATGGAAATGAAAAGAAAAGATAATTCAATGGGAAAGTGAATCAATACATTTAAAATGAAATTAGAATGGACGTTACTTTCTTGACTTACTCTTGTAAAACTACGATATCTAATAAAATCGGCTTTACTATTTATATCTCTCAAAATGCATCTTGTCTCTTCCCAACTAACAGATTTTTTAACATAAAACTTTGCATACTCATTTTTAAAAATAATGAAACATATTTTCTTCTATGTGATTCGTCCCTTCAGGAGGTTGGCGATCATGGCTCTCCACAATTTACTATGTAGCTCTTAATATGTTTTATCTTCTTACCATCTCTCCAAATCCTGCTCTACCATCCATTCACTCAAGCTCGTCAGGTAGGTTATGTGTAGCTTTCCTCGGACCTTTTTGCCTTCAATCTGTCAAGCGAGTATCACATTTTTCAAACCCTCTTTTCTGATTATATGCTATGAAAATTTCAACTGCCTCTTCCTGATGTTATATGCAAAAAACTTTTGTTGGTATTGTCTCCAGAACTAGTTCCTCACATGTTTCAACCATAATATTCTCATCATAATTTTGTAGAACCACATGTTCATTGTTTCAGATCTCTTCTTCATTTGTGAGGAATTTGTTTAGAATTCTGTTATGGTAATTTACCCAAGCACGCATGGACTCTCCCAGCTATAAATAGGAGCAGGTACTGCCTTTTGAAGAGGGAAGTTTCCAGCAGTCAGCTCTGACAGCAGGACCGAACATTCTTGCTGTAACACTCTTGTTTGTATATGTTTGTATTACTGTTTCTTTTAATATATTTGTTTAAATCAATTCCTCTCTTTGTGTCTTTGTTTCTGGCCTAACAAGTCCACAACACATTCAGTACAATAGAAGAGGACTGATACTACATAACAGATCAGTACTATTTACTTTGTTCCTAACGATATTTTTTTCTGTTTTCGTTGTAACATACTTACGGACGATAATGACTATGCCTCCATACACATAAATACAGTAGTAAATACTGTACGGTTGGTTGATTCGTCTCCAGCTGTGCTGACCAAACTCTCTTCCTCCGAGCAGAGAAGATCCCCAGACGAGGCTATGCCGAAGGGCAGCGGCTCGACCTCTTTTTCTATGAGAAATTTTTCGCCGAGCCTGTGATCTCGGATACCACTCATTACATCCGGCCTTGTGCCACATCTGATCCCGTGGGGCGGTTGGTCGATATCCCGCAGTTGGAGATTAGGCTTCAGCTGTGCTGGTCAAATTCCCTGCCTCCGAGCTGCGAGGATCCCCAGACGAAGCTATGTCGAAGTTTGGTTCCGGGAAACAGCTACCCGACTCCGTTTTATATGGGGTCTACGGGGAAATTTATCCTAGCCTACGGGCTCGGATATCGCACATTTAAATTCGGGCTTGTGCCACATCTAACCGCGTGGGTCGGTTGGTATATATCCTGCACTTGAAGATTTATTGTAGAATTCAATTGACTCACTTCTAGCAGTTGACTACTTCTTCTACTCGCCTCTAATGAATCTTATATAAGTTGTTCGTGTCCTAAGTATTATCGATCATTAAAACCTTCGTGTGATTATTCTATTCAGTAACCTTGCCTATTTTACAACATTTTCTTAATACTTTGCTCAGCTTTTGGAAGGCATTTTACGCTATCAGATAGGGCCCAGGGATTCCCGTGTTGCACATTGCTTCCAATGTTAATACGCTTTATAGATATCCAACTTGTTGCCCCTGTTTGATTTAGATATCTTCAATCTGCAGTTTACATGTTGGACTTTTTCCCTTGATGCTAATCATACATTCAGTCTTCTTCGAATTGATATTTTGTCTTAGCTTCTTGCTTTCTTTCAGTGCCTTCTGTATTGTGGTTTCATTTCTGTGTCTACTATCAACAATGTGTCACCGCATATTCTATATTGTTAAGATTGTGATCACCAATAATAAATCCTGGTATGTGTTCTAATTCTATCAGAATCATCTCGGCATATAGTTTAAATTTTGTCCGGTGAGAAGACACGTCATTGTCTTACACGCCTTTTTATTTTTGTAGAGTTATAGAATTCATTATTCTATCAGTGTGCAGAAGTTCTAGATTATTCTAATGGAATATAAGTTCCCTTATTAATTTGCAGCCATGTGGTTTGTGATCATTACAAAGGTGTGATTGATTTCTTGCAAACATTTAATTTGCTTGATTAGTTCTTCAAATACGACCATTTTCTTTCCCGAAAGTGGTAACTAAATAAGCATTTAAATCACAGATTGGATGTAAAGGAAAATAGCCAATATCTACTATTCTAACATAGTCCTGGGTAGGACGATGAACTACAATCAATAATAAAACCTGTCACCGGGAAATTAGAGATGGTAGCACCTGCTAGGGTCCCCATCATGGGAAAATAGTGAATACCCCCAACAAAAACAAAACAGTACAAAAGTATAAAAATACTTTTTTGTAGTAAAATTACCAACAAAACATTTTTATACAATATTAGCAACAATACCTGTTTACAGTAAAGTTACCAATAATACACATTTATAGTAAAGTTACCAACCACACTTATTTGTAGTAAAGTTACCACTAATACCATTTATATTAAAGTTACATCCAATAACCTTCTATAGTAAAGATACCAACGACAGCCATTTAGTATAAAGTTACCAATAATAAACATTTATAGTAAAGTTACCAACCACATTATATCAACAATACCTGTTTACAGTAAAGTTACCAATTATACACATTTATAGTAAAGTTATCAACCCCACTTATTTGTAGTAAAGTTAGCAACAATACCTTTTTATATTAAGGTTACCAACAATACATTTCTATAGTAAACTTACCAACAATAATGTTAACAATAAATTAAAGTTACAAACAGTACCTACTTATAGTAAAGTTAACAATAATACACATTTGTAAAAAGTGTCACATAATAAATTTTATCTGTAGTTGAAGGCATCCAGATGCGTTCGGAATATATAGATGTCGCCATTTAATAGAGGTTGATATGCGACTAAAGTGAATCATCCAACCAACTAATTCATTTTTCTAACAGATCAAATTTAAAATTTATAAATGTTAAATCGAAATAATAACGTGTTTTATATGAAAGAACCAATAACCAAAATGTGTAAACCTGCCAAAAAAATTTACTAAAATGTTAATAAAACTATTTAAGGGTGTGCACAGATACATCGGGCATATAGACGACTGTTTAACGGAAAGGGAATATAGAAATGGACTTGATCAGGGAAACTGTTGTTTTTTAAATAAATGTCTGTTGAATAATTTGAATCGGGTAAGTAGCTGAATATAAATAAATATTGAAAACACATTTACATCATTTGATTGTTTACTTTTATTTACACTTACCTATATGTCTATAAATTTGTTTTAGTTATTTATATAAGTCTTTTTTGCCTCATCCACTGAAGAAAGCAGGTCTTCCTCAATTTCTGTCCGGTCTCGGAAACTACAGGACATATTCGTCTATGCCCTCATATCTGCGTGGATATGGATGTGTCGCAATGTTCATCGGTGCGGAAAATGGAATCGGCAGGACAAGTTCAATTTCCGGGCGAGGCTGTTGGGTTCACTTAACACTATTAACTTTCAGAAACGCACGAATCAATCTCTTTCTGCCCGCCAGCTATGTTCGCTACGCTAAGCCTGAAGTGGGCCAACAGTATTGGAGCAAGACAACTTCGAATTTAAAACATTGTTAATGCCGAAGAGAATCGATTTCACTATATTTTTTTAGGAACAACCATGGCAATGCACAATTCACACACACACATTTAAAAATACGAATCAATAAAAACTATAAAAATACGTAAACATAATAAACATTATAGAATTTAACTTATTTCAAATCTAGGGGAGCTCACTTTATGAAAATTCTAAACTGGAGTGAAAATATCTAAGAAATGAGTAAATATTCAATCGATTTGACTATCGAACGGCTTTAATTTTTCGCAGAATATATATAAATATATTCGTATGTAAATCTTGCACGAATGATAAGTACGTATAAAAAAGAAAAATCGAGAAGTATAAGCAATCAGTTGCGGATAAACCCTGACGTGTAGCCGGATGGGTCCGTCTACGAAACTTTGAAGTCGGGATGCTGGAGGCAATATCAATAAGTGAGAAAAATTTTACCGGTATGAATTTACAGGGTTTAACAAAAATCTTATTATATTAGTATCCAGGGTGTATAAAAAATACTTATACAAATATTGGAGGCAGGCTCTTCACACAAAAACAAGAACAAAAGTCTATATAAGCATATCTACATTGTCTTAAGATTCAAAATTACGGTAGATGGCGCTGTGCAGCCATTTAGACTAGGTTACGTTTGTCGATCGTGTACATTTGTAGCTACTCTGTTTTCAACATTTAACGCGTGTAGCAGTGAGTTAACTGAGAATTGCTCTATTTAACAATGAAAGGATATACATTTCGTGAGCCGGCAGATATGATTTTTACATACGGCCCCGGAACCTTAATTGACCCGAGGTTGCACGCTGTATCAAATTGTGTTTCCCGATCAAAGGGAGCCGAGTCATTGAAATTTTACTGCCATTTATTTTCGGGTTCCTAAGACAGGAACTATTTTACTACAAACTATGGATCGATAAATACGCCTGACCACAAAGAACATATTCTACAGGCTGTCGGGGACGATCCAGGTATCAGCACGCGTCAAGTGATCCTAGCATATCGTACATCTCATAGAATCTCATAGGCAGGTACTTCATGTGCAGCTACTGTATCCGTACCATTTGCAAATATATACAGGGCTTTTCACCCTCTAATCACTCACCACCGAAGAACTTTTTCAGATGGTTTATTGCACAAACTACCGATCCGTTGTTTGCCTCTTCGGTCTTGTTTACGGTTGAGGCAATATTTGAAAGAAATAAAATAGGAAATTTACACAACCAGCATTTGTGGGCGGATCAGATTCCCCATAGTCCAATACATGCAAGACACCAGCATCAGTTTCCGAAAAACGTGTGGGCTGGAATTGTATGTGACTGTCTGCTAGGTCCATATGTTCTGCCAGCACGTCTTACAGGATCTGTCTACAGGGATTTATTTTGAACACACTTCCAGACCTGCTAGAACAGGTATTCCTGCTAAACCGAAGACGGGTGTGGTTCATGCTTAATGGGAGCTCAGCACATTTTAGTCAGATTTTTAGCCATACTCTGGCTGACATCTACCGCGAAATAAGGATTAATAGAGTAGGAGCGATTCCATGGCCAGCGTCTTCTACGACCGCAATTCTGTGGAATGTTATGTGTATGGCCACCTAAAAAAATGATTTATGAAGAGACGATTCATAAACGTATCATAGTGGCATGCGAAATCATTCGAAACTGTGAGGGTCCGGCAGTCATTGATCCGACCGGTGCGAGCGTAGAGGCAAGCGGAGGAGGACATTTTGAAAATTTGTTATGAGTTGCGGTATTAGGTTAAAACGATAACCTTTTAGGCTTATGTTTATATAGACATCTTGTTTTGGTGACAGGAACCCGCCACCATATTTTCTAAAAGTATTTTTGGATTGTATCTTGTATTGTACAATATTTACATTATTCGGACTATTTTACTCATCTTTGTCGCCATACCTGCGAACAAAAAGGAACTTTTGTTTTGATCAAAACTACGACGTTGGTACAGTCGGAAAATTGTTATTCCTGTGTGTTCTTGCGACCGAAAAGGAAGGTTTGAACCAAGAAGAAGATTGTGACTTCACCTGGTATTTCCAAGAATTCATAAAACATCGATACCGGTTTTTATCCAAGAAAAACCCTCAGTCGCACAATTTCCAAGAGGACATAGTTGTGATGGTCAACAAGAACCAGAAGAGAAGCTACGGAGCAAACAATAATGATCATCAGAATTATTAGGGCAATGATTAATAAAATCAACCATTTGACTGAATGAATGGACAACGGAAATATTGAATCTGATTCAAGGTAATATGAGAATTATTAATACAAACACAAAAATTGTTCACATATTAAGGTAGTGACTGCTATGTTTTTCCACACCCACATTTTATTCGTCTTCGATTTGCTAATAAATCAATACAGGCTTTCTATAGGACAATTTAGCCATCGCAGTCGTTGCTTTGAAATTTTCGGTTTTGAACTTTGGTTAGCACAAATTTGGCAATTGATCAATTTTTAACCAATCACATATTTTAGTGCAAAATCAACTTTTCCCGCGGTTTCTCTGGAAGCCTATCTGTAGCCTTAAAAGAGGCGACTTTTACA
>OZ010591.1:15391463-15428963 GCA_963932145.1 Acanthosepion lycidas
ACAAAATGTACATGTTTTATTATTATTATTATTATTATTATTATTATTATTATTATTATTATTTCCTTAGCTTTCTGGTGTGTACTCATATCTTTCCGGGTTCTAACCAGGGACCTAACTTCAGAAATGTCATCATGACATTTTCTACTGAGCAATTAAAAATAAAAATTGAAAACAAAAGTAAACAAAAAAACAACATATTTTACAGAGATAAAGTTCTTCGTAAGATCTGGGGTTATCCTGTGTGAATAAATGTTTTATTTCTTTAAGGCATGGGCTAGAAAGGAATCATTTCAATGAGTTTATAGAAATCTTTTCCAAGCAACACGAGGTCTCTAACTAAAACAGGAATTGTAGATCTTCTTATGTGCCAAATTTTTGAGATTTTTTTTCAAAGTGCCTGTATGTTGACAGCCTTTTGAATATCTTCGAAGATACATTGCAGTCTGCAGGGACTGTCATATCAATAAGGAGGCACATTTTTTGTCTGCGGTCTATAATAACGACTGTAGGGGGATTAGCTTTGATTGTTCTGTCTGTGTGTATTGTGAAGTCTCATAAAATTGTTTCAGATCCTATCTGCGTAACCGGACCTGGGGGTCTTCATACCAATTTCTTTTAGTTTCCTTTCTGTTGATGTTGCAGATTTTCCCATTCTGTCATGACGTGCTTTATACTCAGTGGGTGCTAATACTGTGCAACCTCATAGAAGTTGGTCAATTGTTTCTGAATATTTTCTAATAGAATCTGCATTATGGGCTAACACAATTCTTCAGTATGTGTGCTTGATAGTTTCTAGTTAACAAGCAATTGATAAGAACTTCGCTTTCAACTTTTAACCCTGGACTACGTAGGCACTGATGAGTATTGACCATGAAGTGGTTTATCTGGTCGGTAGCATTTTCTTACTTTTTATTTTGCAGCTTTAGACACTGTATTGTGTCTGACTTTTATTTCTTCACCTATTTGAAAAAAAAATTTAAATAATTTATTTTGAAATTTACTGAGTTTAGATTCGCATAAATTCATTCTATTGTATCAAATTATGACTAACTTTTAAAATGAGGTTATGGTAGGGTAGGGGTCCGTGTTCTAAAAACTGATGACATCCGTTTCTCTGCACGTCGTCTGGTCTTTTTTCAATGACAAGAATTATACAAACTTAAAAATTAATAAAATTAGAAAACTGTTCCACAGAGAATTTAACGCCTGAACTTAAAAATTACTGTAAGTACTAAATTGAAAAAGTGAACTTCCTTAATATAACATTAGATTTAATGAATAAGGTATACTTACTTTATAAAAATACCAATACTAATCATCTGTATATACACCCTAAATCTATTTATCCTCCATCTATAATTAAGCATATACCTTTATCTATCGAAAAGACAATAAGTACAAATTTAGTAAATGAGAAAAAGTTTCATGAACAGAGTCATATCTATAATAAAGCTCTAAAAGATAGTGGCTACAAAAGCCCAAAACTCAATTATATAAAAAATGAAAGTGGAAACCGCAGAAAACACAGAAGTAGAAAAATCATTTGGTATACACCCTTAAACAACCAAATGGTAAAAAAACAAATTAGCACAAAAATTCTCTGCATTTATCGATAAACATTTTCCTAAAGACAGTAAACTCAGTTCAAATTTTAATAAAAATACCCTAAAATTAAGTTACAGTTGTGCTAAAAACTTAGCAATGATTATTAAGAAACATAATCTTGAGTAAACATTTAGACCAAAATTTAAAACATTTTGACAGTATAATAAAAAGAGATGAAGATTAGCAAAAATTATGTAACTACAGAAATCCTCAAAACTGTCCTCTTAATAATAAATGTCGCATTGGATCATTAATGTACCAATACAATATCACATGTATTGATGATCCAGACAATGTAAAAGTCTACATTGGATGCTCAAAACATTAATTTAAAAAGCGTTGTTTTAACTAGCAACAAAATTATTTTAGAATAAATAAAAACTGAAATCAGACACCCTTACCTAAATATTTCTGGAACTTCAAAGAAACCAATAAAACACCTACTGTGAAATGGAAATGTTAAAAATAAAAAGCAAGAATAAGTAGGTCATTAAATGACCCAGGTCCTTTGTGCAAACATGAGAAATTATATATTACTTGGTTTATAAAAAATAAATATTTACTTAATGAAAGAAATGAAATAGCTATTATTTGCCGACATTTTCAAAGATTTTCCTTAAATAATATAAAAAAAGCTGAAAAATGAAACATACATTTTATATTTTATATTTTAATAATAATTTGAAATAATAATGTAATTTTAATAAATTTATTTGTTTTAAAAGAAGTATAGTCAATTAGTAATTAGAATTAGGAATCATATTTTTAATTTTTAATTTAATACGGCATACTCATATTCAAACAGCACTTTTTGAAAAGGAAAACTTTATGTGTACAATCACAAGTTTAAACGTAAAACAAAAGTGCCGAAAACTTTTTGTCATAAAAAAAACAAAAACATACGACATGCGAGAAAAGGATGTCATCATTTGTTGAACAGGCACCTCTACCCTAACTTAACTTAAACTCATTTCGCAAGTAACTCATATTTTGATACAATAGTTGTCAGTGAAAATGAATACCCTATCACCTCTTATCTAACTGATTGAATTTCCCCCTCTCCTTAGAAATTAATACTAAGAATGTTTATACAAAATTCACTTGAAAATGAAACAGTACTAAGGATTTTAAATATTTATAAAGTTATAACATTTATGCTCTGCAGAACTGTATTGAGCAATGTTTTTTAAAATAAAAATAATTAATAAGAACACTGGATTATAAATCTTATTGTTCTTTCTCTTTATTTTAATATATATATATATATATATATATATATATATATATATATATATATATATGTGTGTGTGTGTGTGTGTGTATATATATGTATGTGTATATATATATATATATATATGTATGTATGTGTGCATATATGTATGTGTGTGTATATATATATATGTGTTTGTATATATATATGTGTGTGTGTGTATATATATATATATATATATAAGTATGTGTGTGTGTATATATATATATATATATATATATATATATATATATATATATATATATATAAGATACGATGGATAACATTTTTTTAACATTTTTTTTGTTTGATTGGTATTTTTGCCCATATATAAAACTTTTACGCACACATGGCTATAAAATATTCTCCTTGTTCACACATATTCGGTCCGTGTGGTATGTTTTAGCATAGAGGATTTTCATGCCGTAAAGAAGTGAAATATGGCACATTAGAGAGGGATCAAAATGAGTCATATATAATTGCACAAAAAAGTAAATTAAACGGTTCTCCAATTGGCATGAAATGCATTTCTGTCAAATCAGCGGCGCCAGGTTTAAAATTAACAATCAAAGAATAAACAGATTTCAGTGATGAAGTCATTGTAAAAGTATATTTTGTGCTCATTTCAATAAAGAAAATTGGTGAGCTAGGAAAATGTAGGTAATAAAAACGGAGGGTGAAGACGAAAGGAGGACACACACTGACGCACATACCTTTATATATATATATATATATATATATATATATATATATATATATATATATATATATATATATATATATATGTGTGTTTGTGTGCGGGCATGCGTGTCTGTATATATGCACATATGGAGAGGACAAGAATGGAAGATGAGCAGGTTAAAAATCAAAGTGATAGAGATCAAGAAATGAAGCAAAAGAGAGATAAATAAAATGGAAAATAGATAGAAGGTAAATTGAGATCGACAAACAGGGTCAAGAAAATAATAAATAGAAAATAGAAGTTCAATGCAATACGTTTAAAAAGGCGGGCAGATTGAAATACGAATGAACAGGCATAAACGTAGGCACACACAGACACATACACACACACACACACACACACACATATATATATATATATATATATATATATATATATATACATATATATATATATATATATATATATATATATATATATATATATATATATATATATATATATAATCTTACGTAAACTTGCATATATATATATGTATATCACAAGGCACAGAAAGTATTTAATGTAATCGATTGACAGATAAATAGATCGAAAAAGTCGAAAGCAACCATTCGAAATATTTATGAATTACTAAAATGAATTTATGAATGCACATAAACAGTATACATTGTGATAGATAGATAGATAGATAGATAGATAGATAGACAGACAGACATACAGACAGACAGACATGAACCGACTGTGATAGATAGATAGATAGATAGATCGATAGATAGATTGATAGATAGATAGATAGATAGATAGATAGATAGATAAACATGAAGAGGCGATTGATGTATAGATAACGAGATGAAAAGTATCAGATATATCGAGGATAGAAAAAAAATAACATATAAATATTGACAGTATCATATATATATATATATATATATATATATATATATATATATAACAGATAAATATTGACAGCATCATATATATATGTGTGTGTGTGCGTATGTATTTGTCTGTGTGTATGTATGTGTGTGTGCATGTGTGTCAAGAGTATCAGATAGATAGATTAATTTATTCCTCGCTATCCACGAACAAATTTTACATATGGGAACTAGTTAGGACTCAAGAGTGACTTACAGTGTTATAGTGGCTGTAGTAAAAATGGTAAGAATATGTTGTTTTAGTGTGAGGAATACTGTCATTGTCGGACTTTGTCGGACTTTGTCGGACTTTGTCGGACATTATGATTTCCTTTGTCTTGTTTGTTTTTGACAAGTGCGCGTGCATTTCATAATATGTAAATATTTTTAGCAAGTCGTCATAAAAGAAAGCAATTTCATCTGTTTAAAGAACGACTCCACCCCCACACAGCCACGCATAAGTCAGTGCACTTGACATCCGATCATCGTATTTTGACCTTCGGGCCATATAAGTTTATTAGACTGAAAAAATACATAAGCCAAAACAACGAAATGTCTAAAAGATGGAGATTAATAAAGAGCATGCGAGAGTTTTAGAAATGGAACAAAGGAGAGCAAAGATGAGAAAAGACAAGGAATAAGGAAGTTAGAAGGAAACTGAAAGAGCAAGTAAAGAAACGAGATAAAGGAAAAGAAATGAGAAAGAAAGTTAAAATATAGGAATGAAAAATGAAAAAAAAATTGGCAAAAAAGAAAGAAAAATAGAAAAAGAAATGATAAAAGGTCAAGAGTGATTGAAGGAAATTAAAAGAAAAATTAAGAAATGAAGTGGAAGAAAGGAAGATAGATATGAGGACGGAAAGAAAAAAAAGAAAGAAAGAAAGAAAGAAAACGGAAAAAGGAAGGGCAATAGAGGAATGACGGCAAGAAAAGAAAAAAGGAAAGAATGCAGAAAATGAAGACAGAAGTCAATATTACAATAGAGAAAGAAAGACTAAAAGGGAGAATGGTGGAGAAAGTACGGTATGAAACGTGAGAAAAATTGGTGTCGAAAAGAATGAAGAATTAAATTAGGAAATGAAGAAAGATGAAGTGTTCGAAAAAAAAAAATTATGTAATGTGTAGGAAAAATGGATCGAGCAAGGCCGTTGGAATATATTAGGTTGGTGCAAAAATAAAGACGTAATAATGTCGTTTTTTGACGTAACGTCAAAAAACGACATTATTACGTCATTATTTTTGGACCAACCTAATAGTATGAAGAAAGAAAGAGAATAATAGGATAGAGAGTGCGGGGGGCGAAATGGAGAGGGAAATGAAATATATAACGATATGAGGGAAGAGAGGATGGGTTAGAGAAAGAGGAGATTAAATGAAGGCTAAGAAAGAAGAGAGGAAGAAAGAAAAAAAGAAGGAAATAAAGAAAGAAAGGAAAAATAGGAATAAAAAGCAAGAAATAAAGAAAAAACAGAAAGAAAGCAGGAAGTAAAAAAAAAACAGGGAGAAAATAAACGATAGTATGAAAGGAACAAACAAGCAAAAATGGAAGCAAAAAAGAAGGAAAGAAAGGAAGAAAGAAGGAAAGAAAGGAAGAAAGAAGGAAAGAAATAAATACAAAGAAAAAAAAACAAAGAAAAATAAATTGTCGAATTATTTCTTATGATACAAAAAAGAAAAAAAAAGCATGAATATAAACGAATGATGACATGAAGGAGATAAACACAAGAACGCAAAAAAGATACTTGGCGATTAAACAGCAATCGCAAATATTAAAATAAAGAATGTAAATTTTCTTAGAAGATGGTAAAATAAGAAAAAAGAATAAAGACACCAAAGAAGATACAAAATATATGTCGCAAATGTACGGTGAAAGAGAATTCAACTGAAATGTACAAAATTGTGAAAGTGAATATGTATTTTAATAAGTAAATGCGGAATTAATATCTTAGGCAAATCGTGAAATAATTTCGAAAGAAAGCAGTCATGGTAAATAAATGAATTAAAAAGGAAAGAAAGAATAAAAAGAGACAAAGAAAACACATGTAAAATGAAGAAAATAAAGAAAGGTAAAAAGGAAGAAATAGATTAGCATATAAAAATAACATTTTTCGAATCCACAGAGGTTTTCCGTTGATATTTTCGAATATGTCGGATTATTGGATTTGACGGCAGCCATATTGGCAGGGTTACTTTCATTTCTATTCATGTCTTCTCTTGATTGGTTTGTTCTTTTTAAGGAGTTCGTTGGTTCTTTTATTGAATTCCTTTACAACATCGCCGATTCAGTTCGGTTAGCTTCGGATTAACTTGCTACAAATTCTTTCTGACAGACCTACTAAAATTATTCTCTCCCTCTCTCTGCCTACATACATACATAAATACATACATACATATATATATATATATATATATATATATATATATATATATATATATATATATATATATATATAGATGGATCGATAGATACATAGAATTATATCTAAAAGTAATTTCGAAATCTAAGGATTGAATATGCTTTCAAATTTATGCTTTGTATTTTTTAATTAAGTGTTGATTAAAAAATTATTTTAATGATTGCGCCCACTCAACTTGTTGCGTATTTCATTGCTGTGATCTCATTTTCAGCCAATTTAAAAAGCATGTTTTTGACTTTTAATTTGTTGAAATCAAGAAAAACCTGGTCAAATGCAAGAATCTTTTTTTCTGTGATCTCTCGTAAATTTAAACTTGTGTCAGCGTTGATTAAAATAAATATTCTCTTTACTTCTAGTTAAAAAATAAAAACAAAATGTTATAGAATTTTGCTATCCTCAGGCCTACACTTACAAATAGTAAACAATTCTCTAATTCTGCCATGTAAATAAGTGTATATATTTCTGATAATAAAACTTCTTTTTTATAATATATATATATATACCGGTCAAATTGCCTAAGGTCAATATATTTTTCCTATAAATGATCCCATCATATACCGAGTCACATTCAGTAAAAAAAACATAATAGCTAAAATATATATATATATATATATATATATATATATGTGTGTGTGTGTGTGGGTGTACGTGTGTGTACGTGTGTGTATGCACGTGTGTACGTGTGTATGTGCGCGCGTACGTCTATGTGTTTGTGTGATGTAACGATATATAATTTTGTATAAATTTATATATAAACCAACAGTATTTAGAAATTGTGACGCGTTTCATCTACCGGATGAAAAGCGTCCAAAAACCTTACCAGTTTGTCATATATATATATATATATATATATATATATATATATATATATATATATATATATATATATATATATATGAAGAAATATAGTCTTACGGTGTGCTATATTTATGGGATAAAGTGCTCAATATCAGAGATAGAGCGTGCGTAAATATAAAAGTGAACATAGAAGTCAACACTTAGAGGCGACAGTCCGTTTCATGCTATATGCAATCGTCAGGCCACGATTGCATATAGCATGAAACAGACTGTCGCCTCTAAGTTTTGACTTCTATGTTCACTTATATATATATATATATATATATATATATATATATATATATATATATATATATATATATATATATATGTATATATATATATATATATATATATATATAATAAAAAGGCTTAAACACTAATATTCCATGGTCATAATTTATTCCATTGGAATCGTAAAATACGATTCCAGTGGAATAAATTATGACCATGGAATATTAGTGTTTAAGCCTTTTTATTATATCCTTACTCTGTCCTGGACATTGAGTTCTACCTGGATTCTATCCTCTCGGAATTTTTTATTCAAAAAATACACATGTGTGTATATGCACCTGTGGATTTTGCATATATATGTATATTTACCACTAATATTATCTATCTATCTATCTATCTATCTATCTATCTATCTATCTATATATATATATATATATATATATATATATATATATATATATATATATATATTAATCATTTCACTCCAAGCAAGGCAATAATGACACTAAGAAGCAAAGGATTACTGATTGTTAGATAGAGCGTCTCTGAGTACTTGTAGGTGACCAGTTATTCAACACACACTTCAACCTTTCTCCCACAGCCGGGGAGAGCTAAACATAATTCTGTGCTTTATCGCTACTTGCAGCAGAAAACAAAGATAGAGTTATACGCATATCGCTCGATGGACGTTTATTTCCATGTAGATAGTCAAATAAATTCCAGATGAGTCAAACGTAGAATTTGGAGAGATTTCCTGACCAAAACATTCTGCTTCATCAGAAGATTTTCACACCTGAATTTGACGGTTGATTGGGGTTTAGAAAACTTACTCTAATTTAACTGTTACAGAGCCGCCAGTATTCACAACAATCAAACTTGTTAGAGGTTATAGGGTTCATCATTCTATCAGAAAAGACTTAACATCTTTAAGATGTTTACAATTATTCCGGACCGACATGAATAGGTGTCTGTTGTCATTTGGAAAACGTGAAAGTGAAAAAGTCAATCTTGTGGTTTTATTCGTATTTACGAGAAGATACAAAGGAATCAATGCCGGTTCTAACCGAAAAAGAAACCTCTGTAGCACAGTTCTCAATAGGAAGATTAAAAATATTAATGAGTCTTCACAAATAAATTCTCAAAATGAATCCCAATCAGTACGCTGATAAAGATAATTTATTTTGAAATTAATACAAAAATAGCGCCATTGAAATAGCTGCGAATTATTATCGTATTAATTATTTATTAACACAAGACAACTTAAACGGATGCGTGAGAGTCACCATCTGATTTCTAAATTTGGGACAACTGTATCTACCGTCAGAAAAAATCCCCACTTCCAAAAATCTAAATCATCGCAGCCGCACCATTGATCACTTTTCTGAATTTACTTATTTTTTTTTATCATTTCAGCCCAGGCGAAAACGTTAGTGAGTACCAGATTTCATCCACTATGAGAACTATAAAAGAACAGGATCCCAAAGCGGGATTATGGTAATTGAGGCTGTATTTAACATTTTAAAGGTCGCCGGTAACTGATAAACAAGAATCCGGTAAAGATTTACAAAGGCAAGAGACAGGAATAAATCCTGCTTTTATATCCCTGGGGAAAATAAACGATAAATGTATTTCAACACATAATAAATCAATTTTTATTCATTTACTCTCTGAGAACAGCAAGTATTTGTTTGGATTTAAAGCATGAATTTTACCTGTGCGTCAGCATTTCAACATGTTTAATTCATAAGTCACGTGCTTCGATTAGCGGAAAAATGGAATTAACAGAAATTTAATTTTATTTATCGCTCCTCTATAGGCTAAGTGAGTTAGCATCACCTAACAGAAATTATTAGAAAAGAGTTACCTATTTCGACAGTAAAATGATAAGATCTATTCACTAATCTAGTACTGCGATTAAATCCATGCGTTCAAGGAGCAGAGAACTTATTAGAACATTTAGCATGAAAATATTGGTAGAAATGTCGAAGAGAAATTACTTTACGGCAGGTGGAATGTCGATATACCAGGACCTATAACATTGAGGACCCTTCTTTGGATTTTGTCAACACTCTCAAGATATATAGCAGGGACATTAGACTAGATGTAGTAGTAAAATAACGTCTAAATGCGAAAAAGTGTTTTGCAACTTTGAATAAGTCAAAAACCAGGCTCCATTTAGATCATGCGCATTCACCAGTTACAATGAACAGCGGCAATCTCCGAAATCCTAGTGTTTCGTGTAACACGAAACACTAGGATTTCGGAGATTGCCGCTGTTCATTATTTACATTATTCGGACTATTGTCTTCATCTTTGTAAGTGAAAGTGGAAAAATCAGCCGTGGCTGACCACATATGAAGAGAAAAGGGAGATCACCGCCCTCTGTGGGATCAAGTTGAAATCATCATTGGAAAATTCGTAAACTTAAGGAATCAGCACATATGCTAGGCCATAAAAATTTCCTGAGCCGACCAAGCATAGAAATGAAACAATATGGGAATCAGTAATAAGGAGAGCCAGAGAAAAGCGATAATAACAAAAAATTGTAATATGAGCTCTAGTAAAATTGCAATATGAGCACTGGTAAAAATGGTTGCTGAAGAGATTAGGTTTATAATACCCAGAAATTCAAACAATAAATGGATATGAGAAGAAAGCGTCTTACATGAGGTTTTATTAAAAATTCGATACGGGCACCAGATTTCACTAACAACTTCACGAGCCACCTAGAAATCGCAGAATCTGATTTCACAAGTAATTTGTGGAATGGAAGCCATAACTTCTTGTCTTCTCCCTTCAAGTTTTTTTTTTCAAAGTCTTGACTTAGTTTATTAGACTTTGCTCCTTTTAAACAAACCAGACGAAAACAAAAAAAAGATATAGGGTGTTAGGACTCTTGGCTGGCCACTCATACATAAAATAAGGAGTTAATTTTCAATCACCCTGAACATTCTTTATCAAAAGTCCCACGTATACACATTTATCGTTGATTCTAGGGATTTTCTTACACATGTCGCGTCACTTGGGAACTTAACTGAGTATGGATCTACAAATGTTATGTCTACATAACATTCTTATACTGAACGACGGGAAGTAACAACATTTACAGCTGGTGCGAATTTTGTTCCGAAGTCAACTATTTCTATTGACGGCCATATATTCAGATGTGTTGCTATAACAACTGGCATTAAAGAAAAAGTGATGAAATTTCACTCCTTCATAATGAAACTGAAAAGAAAGAAATTTGAACCATTTATTCTGACGGATTTTCGACGGTCGAATTTAAGGCTATGAATGAAAGACCTCATTCTTCATTTCTCTTTATGAAAATGGAATAAAATAAAATTAGCATTCAAATCATCTTTCAGTTACATTACAGCTATGGAAATATCTGAGACAGGTAGATATTGATCTTTGAATTTTATTACGGATGTGCAGGTGGTGTAATTGATAGCGGTTCCGAATGAGAAATCGGAGAGTCGAATTCGAATTCCAGTCGGCTTCGTTAGATTCACTTACGCGCAAATACCATTGGGAAAGGTATGAATCCGTCTTCTCTCCCTCAGGCTATGGGTAAATATTAAGACAAAGAGGGACACTATTTCGTTAGTTGGCAACAAGTCTAAATGAATGAAAACTCTGAATTCAAACCAGTCTTGAATGGCTCGTTTTTTTTTTTTTTCGTTGGTGTTATCTGGACCAACACATACAACTGCAGCTACGCCTGAAGTACATGTGTTTTGCTTAGGGCGCTAATGAATCTTTGGACTCGTGACACATATATTAATAGATTTTTATCCCTAATATATTATTTCATATTACTATATACATCATATTTAGTAGATACACGTGTTTGAGTAGACGTATCTAAACAGTATATTTTCGTCCACCGCTCTTGGTGTTTGGAGGAATTGTGCATTTTAGCAGGACTTGAAACTGCATCATTCTTTTGTCGGAGAAATTACCGTATACCCAGGCATTCTTTTAGGCGGACACAGCGGCAAAGGAAGTCGTGACAAAGCAAGGTTGAATTATCTTTATAAAGCAAATCGCACATCTTTTTATGATCTTTCGAAACATCTTTATGAGAAAAAAAAAAACTGAAAAGAATCATATAATAGTTCAAAATATATGGACAAACCGTTAGGATTGACTTCCTGAGATTAGTAAATTCCAACCGAGCCTCTCTTTCTACGGACAACACATCTACATAGGCAATTGGCATAGTTTAATCTACGCACAAAATATTCCCATTGGAAACCCCTATTTCACGACCGGATGACCTAGGAATAAAATAACAGTTATTATTTTACAGCCGTTAGTCTTCAAGGCACAAGTATAATCCATTAGAAATTATAGTCCAGTTAAAAGATAATTGGAGCAATGAAAGTTGAGAGATTGTATTGCGTCAATTACTCAAATGGGAAGATTACTTCTGCATTCCTGGTAAATGACAATTCGAAATCTTTGCATTTAACTTGAGCTGAAAATTGAACAGTTGAGAAAGAGTGCTACCTGCACGCTAAACTATATTGAATTTAATCGGTTTTGTAAGGCTCTTTAGAAAAATTGTTAAGAAATGTTCAATAAAAAAACAGTTGGAAGAAGTTTCAGAATGAAAGAAAAAAAGACACCCGTTTCACTATGCAACATCAAGTGATATTCAAGATAGTATTCGACGTAAAGATATTAGGATGCTTCCGTCATTAATGCATGGCTAACGGACATATCTCGTTGTGACAACGGAACACGTAAGAAAGTTGAGCAACGTCGATCCTGGTCAATATCTAGATGAATGAACTTTTGGCCATACCAAGTGCAGTAAACTTGAATGTGGTGATTTAATTGATAACTTACGGGAATTAGAGGTTGGATAGCCGAGTTCCATTTCGAGTCCGGTTCGTTACACTCACTTACGCGCCAGTACACATGAGAATGTTATGAATCAATCTCTTCTCCCTCAGCTATGGGTTAATTAGTAGTAAATCATTATCTTCAAAAAATTCTAGCAATCTAAATATATTTTCTGGCTTTACATAAACTACAAGACGGTTGATAAACCGTACAAGACAACTAATCAACCAAACAGTCATGCAGAGATATGATTGATACAATTGACTATAAATCTTTTATTGCAAGAAAACTTTGTGCAAGAATAGCTCTAAGTCTTATGTGGTAAATATCCTTAGAAAATTCGTCCAATCTTCTTCAGAATCTATTTATGCAAACATTAAGATACGGACGATTGGCTTTGTTAATTTTACGAGCTGTCAGCCGTTCTGGAGTTTCTGTCTGACGTTTTGGTATGAGGAGTTATCTACATTATATACGCACGGAGTTTTGTACTTTCCTTTGGTGTTGTTAAAACAAGCTTCTGGCTGATGCCAAAACAACAGCTAAGTGGATTAAATCTTTGATTCGTGAATTTTGCGAAACAATAATTAATACCTGGGTCGGGCAGAGTGTACCTGGATTCAGTGGAAACGAGGCTAGCAATAACTGAGCAGTACTAAAAATAAGAATGAAACGAACTATGCCGAAAATAACCTAAATTCGTAGATTAAATAATGGATTGCATTCGAAATTCCCTATAGATAACCCAGATCGACATTCACCTGATGAAAGGCAGTCGGAACAACGGTTGAAAAGTTTTGGAGATACTTATTATCGAATTTTGCATGATGTGCCAAATATGGATGGAACTCTTTCGGCAGAAATTGTCAACAATTATCTGCCTATTAAAAAAAACAAAGCAATGCAATTTTAAACTGTACTGGCTCATTATAACGTAGTTTTGTTAAATTATTATCTAATATTATCAGCATTTCATAATAGCACAATCGCATCTTCCATGCTATCTAACCGAATATCATGAAAATTCCTCGTCTAGCGACAAAACAATCGGTCTTTCTAGGAATTATCTTATACATACAGTGTCACATCAGAGCTTGGCTGAGTATGGCTCTACAAAACATTATGGCTTTTGTTTCACTCCTTATCCTTTTTTTTTATAATTTGCTGTTGTAACCTAGGGAAGGTTACTGAATAGAATAATTACACAAAGGTTGGTAATGAACGATAATACTTAGGACAAGAACAACACATAAGATTAGCCAGCGGCGCGTAGTCAACTGCTAGAAGTGAGTCAAGTGAATTCCACAATGAATCTCCAACTGAACCTGTAGGCTCGGCCAAAAATTCCCCATAGTCCCCGTATAAAACTGGGTCGGGTAGCTGTTTCACGACACGAGATTCTGACATTCGATATAGACTCGTCTGGGATCCTCTCTGTTCAGAGGAAGAGAGTTTGACCTGCACAGCTGCTGACCAATCGCCAACTGCAGAATATTTACCAACAGCCCCACGTGGTTGGATATGGCACAAGGCCGAATTTAATGTGGAGTATCCGAGCCCATAGGCTGGGCCAAAAGTTCTTCCTAGACCCCGTATAGAACGGGGTACGGTATCTGTTTCCTGCGACGGTGTCAATATGGGTAAACATCTTATCTAAAATCCTGGAAAAAAGAAACCCAATTGGTTTTGTGGTTTTTAAAATATTAAGCATTCTGTGGCATATATTAATTATGCTGTTACACGATTTTGAAAATTTTTCTATTACACCAGATAGATAGATAGATAGATAGAAAGATAGACAGACAAAAACTGAATTAGATAGGCAGAGACTGAAATAGGCCAACAGATATGGATAGAGAGATAGAAACAGGCTGGAATAGATAGATAGATAGAGGGATAGATAGATAGATAGATAGATAGATAGATAGATAGATAGATAGATAGATAGATAGATTGATAGAAAGAGTCTGAAATAGAAAGTGGCTGAAGTAGATAAAAATATAGGATGAAATAGATAGATAGATAGATAGATAGATAGATAGATAGATACTGAAATAGATTGGTATAAAGAGTCTGAAATAGATAGAAAGAGTCTGAAATAGATAGAAAGAGTCTGAAATAGATAGAAAGAGGCTGAAATAGATAGATAGATAGATACTTCTGGAATCTGTTCAGTCATTTTGAATGTATCAGCCTACATCTATCAACATTATCTGTGGTGCTCATGTGTAAAATGAACACTACCCTGAGATTACTCAGTTGGCAGAGAGACGCAACTGAATGCATTCGTATACAATGTGACATGGCAACTACTAAATAAGTAGCAGTTTATTGGTCTCCACTGCATCCTCAGTCCATATTTGTTTCCATTTTATTTCAATTCAAAAGAGATTTCAGTGGACTTTAACGATATTAAGAAAAAAAAAAAACGCGAAAATGCAGAAATGGCGATTTGTAGATTGTATAATCAAGTGGAAGAGCCAGTGAGAAATTTAAACGTGATTGGTCTACTTTTTCATTAATGCTTAAATGCTTAGGAAAATTTCGCCAATCCTCCTAGATATGAACATTTTATAAATGCCGCGTCTTTTCACGCTCGAGACGAATACGGTTCACTACATATTCCTATTATGTATTCTCTGTGAATTTTGATAACATCTGAAAGGAAATAGCAGAGTGGCTTCCCGTTATGTTGCTGATTATGAATTCACAGTTGTTCTTCTCGTAGAGTAGCTACCACTCAAGGTGATTGTCGGCATTGTTATTTAATCTATAGACATATAAATAAATAGAGGTATTTTTTCAACGGCGTATTTTGCTTCCGCCATAGACAAAATATTTACTTTCCTTCATTTGTTTCTTGCGTCTGTGTTCCATCAAGACAATCCTGAGAGATTACACTGTTCAACTTTTCGCTTAAACTCCCAGTCATTATTTTTCTTTTACCGTTTCGCTTCACTCGCTCATTTCATCCTCAAATCCTTAATTTTCATTCAACCTTTTATTTCTCATCGGTTAACAACCACAATTTGTCCTCTCTTTTATTTTTAGCTTTCCAACAAGCATCATCATTTCTTCTTTTTTTTTTTTATTTGCCTATCTCTAGGTGTTTCTTCCCGCCTACTGCTTGCAATCCAGGACGTTGTACGTATCGCGTTTTGACAACATAACTTTATGGATTTGCGAGAATGCCAACGGTATTTGACACGGAGTAATGAACCACAGATGGAAGCCATATATAATACTGTGCTAAAGCTTGATTTTATCAGATTATCTTTAAGATACGCCGGGGATATTGATATTAATGTTCTGAAGAGAAAAAGAACAATAGACTTTTATATACAGCAGGTGACGGAAGTTCTTCTGAAACACTGCACCTCCATATATGAACGTCTCATCGACGAACAAACTTTACAGAGCCATTGACAGGTAACTATTAGTAAGGGACTACAATGACATGTCGCGTAATTCGCCTTTCTTTTAAACATATTTTGTTGGCTGTAAAACAAACATATATTAATGAACACAACTACAGGTGAATAAAATACGCTACGGCTTTCAAAGTTCGCATAACACTTACTAATAGCTTTATCTATGCGAATCATTATTAAAATAGAGACTGAATAAAGCTTGGCTTAACTCTTCCAACAATCTAATAAAAACTCCTCCATAAACCCCCATATTTTCTGTTATGCCAACGATGATTTGGTCATTGTGCTCTCGGGCCATCATCAGGTGTATATCGATGCGGGTGACCCACAGTGAATTCAGAACTCAACCTTTGATTTAATCACTCGTTCTCATTTCACTGCTCATGTCTAGGGATACATTGTTTAGTTCTTATTTTTTTTTATTATTATTTAGTACTGTTCTTTTAGTATTCCCCCGGTTCCACTGATTGCAAATATACATTGCCAGACCCAGAGATTGAACTTACAACCACTACTTACAATATTTAAATTATTCGAACTGTTATCATTATTTTCATTGCTATATTCACAATGTTTCGCTCTCTATATCTCTGAAATGAAATATTATGATTATTTACATTACTTAAATCATTCAGACTATTATCTTTTGCCATATTCACAACGTTTCGGCCTGTATATCTCTGAAAGGAGGTATTATGATTATTTGCTTTATTTTTCCATGGGGTGCCATGGCACAGTGGATAAAGGCGTTGGTTAGGTCCATTGACAGGACCCAAAGAGAGTGAGTTCAAGGCAGTGGAGAACTTTCAGAGGGAAATTAACAGGAGATAACTGACAACTGACATCCATCAGACATGGCACGTGGAACAAGAACTGTCTACCCCAGTGAGCGAAATAAAGGGTTCAGTTCGACATTCCAACCACCTGAAGAAGGCCGGAGCGTACAACAGCCGAAACGAATAATGTAAATAGTATACGCAGAACTGTCCGAGAAACCCAATCATATAAGATTAGATAAATAAGTGCTCCATAATAGGTTCTAAATCGTCCCTAGACAAGTTGTATTGCAGGCAGTAAGATTGCCCAGAACTATACTAGAATTCATTAAGCGATCTGCTGTCACTTGATTTTCTTTAAAGTTTATGATTTATGTTTTCTTAGATTATATGTTATATGAAATAATGGTTATTAGTTCAGAAAGCAATTTTGTTGAAGTGAATTCGAAGGATCACCGACATTATTTTTACGTTTTCCTTTGAGAAGGATATATAATATTTTCCCGACAAAGATGAAGACAATAGTCCGAATAATGTAAATAATGTGCATTATTTATATTATTCGGACTGCCATCCTAATCTTCATTGCCATATTCACAACGTTTCGGCCTCTATATCTCTGAGATGAGGTATTATGATTACTTGCAATATTTACATTATTTATCTGTTGTCCTCAACTTCATTGCCATATTCACAACATTTCCGCCTCTATATGTCTGAGATGAGGTACTATGATTACTCGCATTACGTACATTATTCGGACTGTTATCATCATTTTTATTGCCATATTCACAACGTTTCGGCCTCTATATCTCTGAGATGAGGTATTATGATTATTTGCAATATTTATATTATTCGGATTGATTATCATCAACTCCATTGCCATATGCACAACGTTTCGCTCTCTATATCTCAGAAATGAGGTATTATAATTACTTAAACGATTCAGTCAATTATCCTCATCTTCATTGCCATATTCACAACCTTTCGGACTTTATATATCTGTTATGGGGTATTATGATTAGGTACATTATTTACATTATTCGAACTGTTATCCTCATATTCATTGCCATATTCACAACGTTTTGACCGTTGTAGGCTGCGGCTTTTTAAGATGAGTGGTATTTCGAACAGATCCTTTTATTTCGTCCACCGGGATAGATTGTTCTAGTTCCACGTTTCATGCCTTTTCTGGATGTTTTAGTTACTTCCCTTTAACTTAAATCTCCAAATATTTTGGTTCTCCACTCCTGTAGCCTGGTACTGAACCCACAACTCTTTGAGTCTAGCCACCTGAAGAAGGCCAGCGCGTACAACGGCTGAAAAGTTGTGAACAGGACAATGCATATGAGGATAACAGTCCGAATAATTTAAATAATCATAATACCTCATCGCAGAGATATATTCTCAAGCACTATGTCATCAAATTTTTATATATTTTTCGCAAGTAGACAAAACCCGACCTCAGGATTGAACTCACAGCCACTATATAACCAAATTCAAAAACCAACTCTTTTATTAGTTCAGTGTAGAATTTTTGAATTCAGAATGGGGATTTTATTATTCTCACTCTTTATACGCAGAGTATTATCCTCATCTTTGTTCTTGTTATGACATCGTTCCGGTCATTGTGCTGTCGGGCCTTCATCAGGGAATTTAGAACTGAACCCTTTATTTAATCTACGAGGGTAGACTGTTCTCATTCCACTGCCCATGTCTAGCTATATCTTGTCTAGTTCTTATTTTTCGTACTGCTCAGTTATTTCTCAGTCTATTTACACTGTTGCCAACTACACACTTGCCGGCCCGAGGACTGAACTTTCTATTACTATATCACAAAATTCACGAACCAATTATTAATCTTTTTAATTATTAATCCACTAGGCTTTTGTCCCGTAGGACAATTCTCTGTCCATTGTAAACAGTGTAATTTCAGACAGAAATTATTCATAAACGATTATCGCAAATCAAGTTTCAGTATGTATTATCATACACGAATGTAGCCATTTAATTACCGGCATGAATTTGGTAAAGCAATGTTTGCTTACCTGTTCTCTGTTGACCGTTGTCATCTTCAAAATATTGCCTTTCGATCTGAGCGTGCTAATTTTCGCTGTCTATTCACATTAGCATCTGCTCATTGTACATATTCTTGCCTTTCACTGGACCGCACAAAACACTCGAATATTTTTATGGCATGTCCCCCATAAACTGATTTTAATACGACTGACATTTTCTTAGTACTTTTACGAGTTTTCGTACAAAACATATTCGTCTGACTCATTATGCAAGCGACACGCTGTTGGTATTCTGGGAATTAAATTGTCATAAATTTTATATTTCCCTATTTATTTCCAATGCTATGAATGCTATGAGACATCTTATTAAACAGTGATGATTATTTGTCTTGCCAGGAATTTCTTATATAAAATTAGATTATTATTGATTTATTTGAGGCGTAGGTTATGTCAGCAAAAGGACAGCACTCCGAGGAATGTTCAATAAAACAATTGTGATGCTAATCATGGGCCAGTATCAAACATGAAATACTAATCATTTGCATTATAGTGATAAGATTTCTACGATTTTCAATTAATACTGCAACAGAATGAAAACGACGTACAACAGTGTAATAACGTTTAAATGAAGAATAAGATAAATTGCAGATCATTCAGGCTCACTTATATATAAAGTACATCTTTTTGTAAGTCTGTTTCAGGTTAATTACATTTACACTGACATGCGGACACTCGACTTTATTTGTACTAGAGACATAATATAAAAAGCACTTTAGTAATAGTCATTACACAAATCTGTTACACAATAATAATAATAACAATAATAATAATAATAAGAAGAAGAAGAAGAAGAAGGAAAAGAATAACGACGATAATAATAATAATAATAATGACGACGGCGATAATAATAATAATAATAATAATAATAATAATAATAATAATAATAATAATAATAATGACGACGACGATGATAATAATAATAATGATGACGACGATAATAATAACAATAATAATAAGGACAACGACGACAATAACAATAATAATAATAATGACGATGACGATAATAATAATAATAATAATGACGACGACGACTATAATAATAATAATTATTATAATAATGATAAAGATGATGACGATAATAATAATAATAATAATAATAATAATAATAATAATGTTGACAATAATAATAATAATAATAATAATAATAATAATAATAATAATCACGACGACGATGATAATATTAATGATGACGACGATAATAATAACAATAACAATAATAATAATAATGACGACGACACTAATAATAATAATAATAATAACAATAATAATAATAATGTCAGTCTGAAAAAGCGATACGACATAATCTTCTGGATATTAAGCTAGATAAAGCACCAAGAACTGTTATATTATTGATGTTCTTTTTCCAAATGACACATATAGCAAACAAGGTGACTGAGAAAATTGCACCGATTTGAAAGTTGAAATGGCAAGATTGTTTGGAATGCAGTAAGAGAAGTTCAAGGTTATTCTCGTGTTGATTGGTACATTGGGGATCAAATCTCGTTAGAACTGAATGACTTCCTTAACCAGACGCGTATACTACGCCAACATGGAATCACTCAAAATCGGCTGTTGGAGGTACTGCGCATATTTTAAAGAAAGTGTTTTCTGTCTTAGTTTATCAAAGTGACTTGACATATAATTCAATGTGCCCGGTGTATTCATAAGCTTAAATTGTGTGACAAAGCAAATAACAACAACAATAATAATAATAATAATAGTAAAATACCGAAAAATTGTGTTAAATTAGAATGCTGTGTCCATGATAAATATCCAGAAATATGTGATCATCTTGTATCAGGTTACACGATGTAAGCACCAACTGAGTATAAAAGTCGGCATTATAAAATTGGCCAATATCTGCTTACGGTAAGTAAACTACAAGAAAACTGGTATGAACTTCAGACAGACCCTGTTCCAGAGATAGGGTGTGTAGCAGTTTTATTTACACACAATGAAAGCTAATATCCCAGACATCGTGATCAAAGGCCACAAAAACAGGATGTATTTTCTTATTCACATGACGATTCCTGCAGAATTTAATCTTTGAAGATCTTCAATATAATTATCAAAATACAAGTTGTATTTACACCATCTCGAATTTATTGGAAAAGAGTTCGATAGAATCATCGTATGGATTCCTGGTAGCCCATTCTTAAAGAAATGGTATTTATCAATCCACTCACAGGGATCGAATGTGGCACAAGGCCTTTTTAATGTGGGTATCTCCGAGTCCGTAGGCCCAGCCAAAAATAAATAACCATCCAAATCCGCCGAGGCGGGCCAGTTCCGTCAACCTCCCCCAACGAAACCCCACCCTTCGGCGGAACTTCGTCCGGGTTCCTCTCTGCAAGCAGAGAGTTCGACAGACACCCGATCCGGCAGCTCACAAAGCGCAGATACTACACTTTGATCCTAGCCACCGGGCCGAGCGGGTATTCTTTTTAGAGAAATACAAACGATTGTACCCACAAGTATAGCTCACATATTACGAAGAGATGTATCTATGTAAAATGTGTGTGATTTTTGTTTATTTTGTTTTGTTTTGCAAAAACGATCAGTGGGAAATGTTGTGAAGGTTTTTCTAACCTTAGTTCTCTGGTTGGGTCCCGGAAGTAAATGTGTACCAAAAGAAACACTAATAATAATAATTCAGCCGAGACAGAAAATTGCTATACTCGAGATGTAGTTTTGGGTAAAAGATCGGTCGAGAAAGAGAGAAAACAAAGGCAAAAGAGGAACAGACATTCAAAAGGAATTCATACAAAGCGGAGAATAAGAAAGCAAATGCAGGATGTGTGGACAAGTCAATGAGATATTATTATCGGATCTTTTGGACCTTACAGATAATCTAATTGAATTTACATGGCTCAAACTTATGTCATCGATTTGCAAATTAACAACTGGCAACTTATTGATTTTGATCTTTCATATGTTACAAGATTTGAACCCAAAGAAATTGAAAAAAATGAAAAATATTAGGATCTGGGTAGAGGTGTCAAGGATGAACAGGTCAGGACTGTTGCTCTAATTTTTATAGAATGTATGCGCCCGAATTACCTTATTGAAAACCAGCAAGTGCTCTTGGGGAAAACTGGAATTGAAACCAAGTGTGTAGCCCTTAAGAAAAGTGACATCATTTCCTCACCGAAATGTTCCTGACTCCTGAGGCTTTATGTTGACGCCATATTTTCAGTGATGTAATTTCTATTGACTATGTCAATGTGTTCGACCAACATAATAAAAATAAAAGTAATAATAATAATTGTTATGAACACCTCCCAAACCCGGTTATGGTACTACACAATACACACAAACAGAGCAATCAAAGCTAATCATCCAGACATTGTTATTAGAGACCACAAGCAACAAGTTGCCTCCTTATTAACATGGCAGTTCCCGCATACTGACACATATCTTTGATGATCTTCAAAAACCTATCAAAATACAAAAACCTTGAAATCGAAATCTAAAAATATAGCACTTAAAAACATCAAAAATCCCTGTTGTAGTTGGAGCCCTCGGATGGGTTGGAAAAGATTCCAATAGAATTATTGAAATGATTCTTGGTAGCCCATACCTTAAAGAAATACAAAAAAAATCTCCTCACGAGTACAGCCCAGACATGACGAAGGGCTTTAACTATGTAACAAAATATGTCTGTGTGTTTATGTTGTTTTTTAATTGCTCAGTAGAAAATGTCAGGATGCCATTTCTGACCTTAGGTCACACCAGATATCAAAGGAAATAAATTAATAATAATAATAATAATAATAATAATAATAATAATAATAATAATAATAACGATGGCCTAATACTACACTAATCATGGCTCTCGGGGCTTTTGCTCATAACAGAATGAATGAGGTAACATGCATTTGATTTATAGTAAGGAACTATGAATGTCTCCAGTATATATTATCGTTCGGGAACGCAGATTCCCTCATCAGTTTTCAGCCATTAAATATTTGGGCATATCCTCTTGGGGCTGACGCATTGTGCATCCCTATTTATAAATGGGTGTTATCGTAGAGCATCATAGCCTGAGGGTTTGATTTTTAATTTTGAAGTGTAAGCTAGCAAAAGTGTCTTGGAGATATCCTTAATCGGAGAATTTTGTGCAGACTGTGTTCTCTTGGCTGAATGAAAGCCAAACTAGGATTTACCAGCAAGTTTATGCATTACTTTTATCAAAACCCGTAACTATATCACACACACACATTTGACTGTGGTCCATGTGCTTTGAATACCAATAAAAATGAATATATATCGAATTTCGTATATTTGTATCTCAGCGCCACTTTAAAATAGGACAGCACTAGGGAACTACAAAATTAATCTATTAGGTTAAATTCGTTTGTTTTAAAATTTTATTTTAGTACTTATTGAGAATAGGAATGGGACAGAAATGATTTCTTTAATCATTTCACCTCGACCAAGACGATAAAGCCACTAAGACCCAAGAGGTTACAGTCAGAAATAATATTTAAAAAAGGATTATCAATTGGACATGACAGTAAAAGAACAGGAATTTTGGTAGTAAGAAGGAGATATGAGATGACATTTAAATTTCTGGAAATCAAAGTTGACTGGAAAGGTAGAATCCGTAAGCGAAAAATGCGATAGAAGAAACTGTCAGCATAGAACTTACGGTTCGATCTAGCCATTTCAACTGTAAAATGATCAGATATTTCTGTCAATCTAGTAAAAAAGAAAATAGTTACAGAAATAATAGGGAAACTATGTTGCCACTATCAGAATTAGGCTGTTGCGGAAATTCCAAGATTGCAATGAATCACCAAATTGCTTTATATTTTCTAGAAAGTCTTCACTGTTTTGCATTCATTCAATGACACACTAAGAGTAGCACTGAGCTAATTGTATCTTCAATCATATGACTCATCATTTTGGTTCAAGTTCTGTCTTCAGCTCCGTAAAGATTAGTGACATGCTCACACGACTTGAAGAATAACAAAACCACATATTGTTGTATGTGAAGATAAAGTACAACAAAAAAGAACCACAATAGAAGTGGGTGGGGGTTGTAGCTTAGAACAAAATACCCAAAACCAGAACATTCAAGACGCAAAAACATAACATAAAAATTCAACTCTAATTAAAATATATATACCGGGTTATTAAAAAAAGAATGAACCGATTTCATTACGCATTATTTTAATGCGGAAAATCAATAGAAAACTTCAGCCAAGTCACAAGTATTCTATTTTTATTTCCTTTCTTACAAGTGTTCAGTGTGGCCACCACCTGCTGCGCGGGCAACATCAATGCGATAAAAGAATTCCCCCAAGACGTGTATCAGCATATCATGATGAACTGAGTTGAACGCTGTTGTTATCTGATGTTTATAGTCATTGAGGGTAGTGGATAACGGTGGAATAGAAACGCGATCTTTTACGTATTTTCACAAGAAAAAAACACACACATACACACGATGATGTCTGCGGATCTTGCAGGCCAGGCAGAAAGAATAAGGTCTTGTTAAGTGACTGAACGAGGGCTAATCTGTATGGTTTCAAATGTAGACGTCTTCTTAGCACACAGTAGGCTGGAACATCGTGAGTTCACGCGTAGACTCTCCTCAAACGCAGCAAGGATTCTCGCAACTTGTTTATCTGAAACTCGGTGTCGTCCTAGGCTTTTTCCTTTACACATACACACGCTCGCTTGAAACTGTTTAAACCACCGTCGAATGTTCTTAGGAGAGGGAGGATTAATTTCAAATTGCCTTCGAAAATCTCGCTGCATCGTGGCAACCATATTTGTTTTCGCGAACTGGAGAACCCAGAACGCCTTTTTGCTGATGACTCGACATTCCGGACGTAAACAAACAACTGAACGTTGCCGGAGATACGACAAGACTACAGTGCCCTCGCGGCAGTCATTCAACATTTTAAAAATCCTCTTTCAATTGGTCAGTGACTCATTCCATGACGATGCTTAATAACTAAATCAATGGGTCATGAAATCGGTTCATTCTTTTTTCATAATCTTGTACACACACACACACACATATATCTATCTATCTATCTATATATATATATATATATATATATATATATGGGGAGAAAGAGAGTAGGGGAAGGGGAGAGTTGGAAGAGAGAGAGGGAAGAAGAGAGAGAAGTATAGAGATAAAGGAAAGGAAGGAGAGAGAGGGGGAAGGAGAGAGAGGGGGAAGGAGAGAGAGGGGGAGGAGAGAGAGGGGGAAGGAAGGGGAGAGACAGGGAACGAGGGAGGTAGAAAGGGAATCAGAGAGAGAGAGAGATAGAGAGGGAGGGAAGGAGAGAAAGGGAGGGAAGGAGAGAAAGGTAGAGAAGGAGAGATGGAGGAAGAGTGAGAGAACATACAGACAGTGATATCAACACAATATAGCAGCGTATGAACGATAGATTAATGAGAATTGTGCAAGTAATTAGGACTCGATTGTGCAAAGAAAAAAAAGCATCCATTTAGATATCTGACAAATAAAACATTCTGTAACGTTTTGATATTTTGACCGGCTCACGCAATGCAAGACAAGACAGAAGAAGCCGACAATGTAAACACAAATAAAAAAAAAGAAAACAAAAAAACTGGCAGTGATTGAATGTTACAGTTACAAGCATCCACAGCGCTGAATTCAATGTAAATAAAAATCTGGTACATACTGTGATATTATAAATGAATTTAGACATTGAGGAAAACAAAAGTGCTGATTTTAAACAATATTACGTTGGAACGCTTCTAAAGACCCTTGCAATATATAAAGCTGAACAATAAATAAAAGGAAAAATTGAAATAATTCAAAATGGATGATTTTTTAAATGAAAGGAAACATCATTAATATTATATAATTTGATATTAAGCAGGACTGAGATTTTTTTATTTAAAATACTGAGTTATAATCAACGAAAATCTCTCATTCATTTTCTTTTCTCAGTTTCATTATTATTTTAAATTTTGTGAGGAAGGAGGACCTGGAGAATCTGATACTCACGGGTCGAATAGAGGGAAATAGAGACAAGGGAAAACAACGCGTGTCATACCTGGCACACTTAAGCAAGAGGATGACAGGACGTTGTCTGGGAGAGGAAGCACTGGAAGGAACTTGTTGAGCTGTAAGGGATAGAAGGAGGAGGAGGGCCATGATCGCCTACGTCCTGAAAGTATATGGTACATGAAAAGAAGAGGATACTTATACTTAGCATCAGGAAGAGGCATCTGAAATTTCTGGAACACGTAATGAGAAAAGAGGGCTTGAAGAATCTGATACTCAAAGATCGAATAGATGGAAAGAGAGACAATGGAAAGGGAGTCATTGCATACCTTGCGGGTTTAAGCAACTGGATAACAGAACATGGCCTAGGGGAAGCATTAAAAGGATAAAACTTATTGAAAACTACAAGAGATAGTGTGAAGGGGAGAGCCATGGTCTCCTACATCCTGACAGGACACGGCACATAAAAAGAAAGAAGTTTTGAAATTTGGAATATAGGAAAGATCATCTTCCTAATTAGTGGAGTACTAAAACTAAATTAAGATTAGAAATTAAAGCTAACCCCAGAAAAATATTGGGTGCTACATTGGTTATCTACACGGAAAAATAATCTACACCGTACAGTTTTTATGTTGGAATGATATCTACATAGTAAAACGTATTATAGCTTATACATACATACATACACACACACATATATATATATATATATATATATATATATATATATGCGTGTGTATATATATATATATATATATATATATATATGTATAAAGAGAGAGAGAGAGAGAATGCAATTAGAATATTAAAATATTTTGATAATATTCTAGTGATAAAAAGAAAGCCCATCAGATAATAATGAGATATAGAAGGCAACAGTGTAGATACAAAACACGTAGATAACATGCGAAAGAAATAAGGAATTTGAATAACTATAATAGTAATACAAGTGGGTACCGTGACACACTTTGCTGAAGCAATAGAAACAGACTGAAAAGAGCTAGAAAGAAACCTTCAGGAATTGTACATTCAGGAAACAGTATGGACCATCAAACGATGGCATTATGCAAATCAGAATATCGATATATGTGCTGGAGTATTGAAGTCAGTTGCTGTACATTCTTAGTCACGATATAATACTTTTTTCAACAAATACTAATTTAAATGAAACTACCAAATCTGATTCCTCCTCAGAAGAGAATATCTACCGTGTGATACGCATATAAACCTTTGTGTAAATTAAACTAAACAACCACTTTAGTTTCTTTTCTTTTCTTTCACCATTCAGTCAGTTTTAGTCCCCCACTGGTGTGACAGGGTCTAACCGACTTCTATTTTTTCATTAGATTAGATCGCTTGCCGTGGTGGGCAGTAATAGGAACCTGTTTTCGGGGTGTATGATGGAATTTCTTGGCCTTGAAAAATATTGTGTCATCCGTCATTGCATCAGATTTATATCGCTCCCCAAAACTATAATCTCGACTTTAGATTAGTTGTCTTACTGCCATTGTCTGCGATGGACGATACTTGGAGAAGCGTAAGAAGTTTACAACAATGCACGAACACAGTGAGCAATCAAACTACTATAGTCTGGCCCGGAAACTCTCCTGATTTGATTAACGGAATTATACGTTTTATTTCAATTAGTTTGAACAATTATGTAGATCCGGTCATAATTTCTACTATCACCTCTAAACTATTTGGTTGGTGCAAAAGTAATGTCGTTTTCTCACATAGTAACATATGTGAGACAACGACATTATTTTTGCAACAACCTAATACATCACCACAAGTCTTGTTGATTTGACGAGATCCCTGCAGATGTCCTAAGAAAACGTGCTCCCTAACTGGCTACTGTTCTCTTCAAACTCTATAAGTGGCTCGCTGCTTCTTGCTTTCTAGATTTTTGAAAATCCACCTTCTTGTCTTTAAGGATTTTGGTGGAACTTCTTACCCCTCTAATCATCGCCTTATTAGTCATTTACCGTTTTTTTGGCAAAGTACTAGCGGTTACGCATCTCACTTTACACGAACGTTTTTTTCATAAACTATATACTTTCCGTTTGCAGCTTATTTGTTTGCGGTTGTGACTGAATTTGTCTATTAGGATTTGCATCAGGACGGTGAAGCTCGATCTGTGGTTTTAGTTATTTGGAAGCCGTTCGACAGCGTTTCGCACAAAGCTCTTCTTCACAAGATCAATGGTTATGATGTCTATGGACGAATAGTTGACTTAATTCAATCGATTCTGAAAAAGATCGTGTAATGAAGGATGTTCTTAAAGTGCATGGTTCTGGATCCTTTCATATTAATACAAAGCTGCTCCAGAGCATTATCCTTAGACTTACATTGTTTCTTATCTTCATCAACGACCCGATCCATGTCATCAGATATTACCTAGGTAATTATTTTCTCCTAAGTTACAATTATCTCCAGTCAGTTGTTAACTGGAGCAAAGAATGTCTTGTGAATTTGAACGCATTCAAAACAAAAATACAGTAACAATAGATAACTATTCTGCCTTCCATCAACGAGAAAAGAATGTCCAAATTATCGTGCCAGAAAATAGTTTCCTATTGACAATTCAGTAACAATAGAGAATATATTCTTCCTTCCATCAGCGTCGAGTGATTATATTGAATTAACCGCTATGGCTACTGCCAGTAAAGCTGGTCCAGAGCATCGTGCCAGACAAGAGTTTCCGTTAAGAATCCATATTTATAAATCTACCATTCAGCAGTGAATTAATTATTGCGACTTGGTCTGGTGTCCTGGGAATATATCTCTGTATTCTTGAAAAAATCCAACGAAGTCTCTGTAATGCTAATTATCTTGACTGGTATTTTGACATGAGTCACATGTCCCCAGCAGTGACGTGACTTCCCCCTGTCCTTTCTATAAATATTTACATGGCAATTATTCTGATCCGGTTTTATCCTTGGTGCTTGGACTGTACTAACAGATTGGCAACTAGAACTCCCCGTTTTACTTTTGAGATAGCTACATGGGACCGTAGTGTTTTTCTAGTACAAGGTATCCAAGGTTTTTGATTTATTAGAAACAAATTTCATACAGCATATTTCAGACAGCGTTAATCCTCAAAGTAATCCCGGTCGATATCCAGAATTTTTTGTCAACGTGCCTCCAGCGAGGCATACACTGGCGGTAAAAATCAGGTGGTTTGGAACGCAAAAAATCTGTGAATGCCTGCATAATTTGTGAACTATTTCCTACGATGGTGGTTGTTCAGGGAATAAATAAGGTCATAATCTGTTGGCGCAAGTTTTGAGAAGTAATGCGGATGGTCTGCCTGTCACGTTGCTGTATGGTAACCCTTGTCACCTGTACTACATGAGGCCTGACACTTTCATTAAGAAATGCTGGCCTTTTGCTTCAGCGCCTGTTATACAAGTTGCAACCACTGAGTTTGCAAGAGTGCATGGAAAGTTTGGCCCGTTAGCTGTTGCTCATAATACGCTATTTGTCGACTAGTCCACCATATACAGAGAATGCGGAGGTTTGGAGACAGTGTTTTATTTTTACAAACAATATCTGGAACGCTTGTCCCGTGTCATGCAAAACGCTCTTTTTGTCACTGGTGAGCACTCGATCAAATATAGGTACGTTACGGCCCCGAGAAAGCAACGAGAAAGAGATTGTCAATTTTCCATTCTTATCTGCTCCCGGCTTGCAAAATAAAAGAGAAGCAGAACGGAAAATGTACGTTCGGATTGTAACATTTCAAAATAGATGATTTTTGAAGTAAACGGAAATATTATAAACATACACCTTCCCTATGATGTCCAGGTGAAATCTGGTTTTTTCATGAGAAAACTTGAAGCGTTCGGCAAACTTACCACAAGGTTAGCGCTTATCCTTCTAATTTACCGCCACGGGGCCTCATCATCCACAGCTTGTTTCCGGCCACTGCGTGGTTCATCGCAAATAAACAGATCCCCTGACATGAATATCTGGGAACAATGCCTGGCTGTGTGTTCACTCACAACATTTTCCCCAAATGTTTGATGTATTCGTTAAGAATGGGCCTGCAGAAAAAAAAAAACACCTTAAACTCATAAAGGAGATAAACCTAGACGAGCTACTTCGACACTGTTATATTTTATTTTCTCGCCGCTTTTTGAGCTATGACCGATGTGTGTACGTAATCAATTCTCCCTTTTCTCACATTTGAAAATTATTTTCTGTTTCATACTTTCCTGTCACGTACAATCTTCAATGATTTAAATTCCACTTGTGTCTTAGTGGCTTTATCGCCTAGCTCGGGGCGAAAAAACTGAAAAAATGCCATGGTTGAAGCCGGAGGTTTTGGTGCAACTATTTTGGTTTCAAGCATAAAACAATTCAGAAGATCTCTAACAAAAGAAAGGAATTTTAAAAGAAATGACTTGTTCTTTGATATCTGAACATAAACCGCCATTGAATCGTGAAACCAAATTTTTAGATGCGGAAAGAAATAGTTTTAACAAGATTACAGTCATTGCCGTCCGTTCCAACCGAGAAGAAAGGGAAATCAAGAAATTAGAAAGAAAAAATTAAATTAAAATGTTTGTGGAAAATGAGATTAATATTTGTAGTTCGAGTAAATAACATACTAAGAAGTCACATGACACAAAGGATAAAGGCATTAGTCAGATTCATTGACAGGACCCAAAGAGTGTGAATTCACTACCTGGTTAAGGCGATGGAGAACTTTGAGAGGGGGGTTAGCAGGTGATAACTGATAACTGACACACATTAGACATGGCACGTGGAAATAGAACAGTCTACCGCAGTGAACGAAATAAAGGGTTCACTGCGACATTCCAACCTCCCGAAGAAGGCCGGAGCGTACAACGGCCGTAACGATGTGATAATTATGGCGACAAAGATGAAGACAATAGTCCGAATAATGTACATAGTATACGCAGAACTGTCCGAGGAATCCAATCATATAAGTTTAGATAAATAATCGTCCATAGACAAGAGTTGTATTGCAGGCAGTAAGATTGCTCAGAACTATACTTCATTAAGCGATCAGCTGTCACTTGATTATCTTTAAAGTTTATTATGTATGTTTTCTTAGGTTATATGTTATATGAAATAATGGTTATTAGTTCAGAAAGCAATTTTTTTAAAAGTGAATTCGAAGAATCACCGACATTATTTTTACGTTTTCTTTTGAGAAGGGAAGAAATTTAATATTAAGTCCCTTTACCTGATATCTGAACAGCATCAGTCGACAATGAAAGACAAAAAAAGTTGTGGCTTAGTGAAAACTGTAGCTGCTCTATACTTTTTTAGTCATCAGAAATATAAGACTAAATACCTGATCTAGAGTTGTAGGTGATATTTCAAATGTCTTCGTTTTTTAAAATCTTTCCTGATTTTTTCTTTTATCTTTTTTCTGTCCGCTTCAGTATGTGTTTCTGACCTCATTGACAATTTTCGCTCTGAGCTTCTGGCTTGTATGGAACTCGGCTTGTACAAAGAAACGTTCAGAGAAAGTCGGTCGATTTTGGCACTTTCGTATCAGTTATGTTCTTGCGTGTAATTCCAGCAATTTCGTTTGTATCTTTGGCCTTTCTCGCTCAATTTTCTTTTGGAATATCGAAATAAAATTCCAAATTGGTTAAATCAATTTTATTTTTATTCATTTTAAATTGCTTCGTATTGAGACGAACATGTTTCTGGCGAATTGGCCTTCGTTTTTAACAAGAAATCCACCCATGACCAATCAATAGAATCCATCTTTGATTTTTTTTTTCTTATACATACCAAATCTTTCATACTTCCTATCGCATATATATGAATTTATTGTTTCTTTTATCTTTCCTTCTTCTTTTTCTATTTTGTTTTATAATGATTTTCTTCTTTATTCTTTTTCTTCTTCTTTATTACATAAATATGTTGATGTTTTTCTTTCTTTCTATCATGCTGTGTATTTATTTGTTAGGTTCTAATTTCTTTTGCTTACTTTTTCTTTTCTTTTCTTTCTTTATTTCTTCGCTATTTTCGGTCATAATAATTTTCTCCTTTCTCTTTTTCTTTATTTCTTATTTTCGTTTTATTCCTACCTACTCTTTTTGTTTATATCTTTCCTACTTTTGTCACATACATATTTTTTCTTTCATTTTTCTTTCTTTTTTACTTTATAATGTCTTTTTCTTTCTCTTTTTTCTCTTCATTTTTATTGCATTTTTACATTTTCTTTATTATTTCTATTAAGTTTTCTTACCTTCACATTTTTTCATCTTTCTTTCTTCTTTGTAGTTTAGTCCTCTTTCTCTATTCTGTTTTTTTATTCGTTTTTCTTTTTTTCCGGTTTTACTTTCTTCAGTTGATCTTATTCAGAAATAAGCTTTACTTTTGTTCTTACTTGAAAGGAAAACTAGATTTATTTACCAAATATATTCAAATAATACGGACAGCAAATGAATTCACCAGGTATAGGGAAACACAAGAGACTATCTACTCACATGATGTGTCCAGCCTATACAGCGAGGCTGTTCTAATATATATATTATTACTGCTAAGGGTTTTCCTTCCGGATTCTTCCGGGGTTATTGGGAAGGGAGGAGAAGGGATTTCTTCCCATCGGAGTGGATGCTGCGGCTGCAGTATCTGTTCCGTGATGGAGGCGTTGTCTCCTCCCTTGCGTTCCTCCCACCGTTGTGTAGCATCTATTCCGTAGCGGTGGTATGACTGGCTAAGACTAGCTAAGACAAGATTTGACCAGCTTAGACAAGCTATAAGCAGCTAAGACCAACTGAGACTAGCGGGTCGAGTGGAAGCACTCGTGTCTCCGCGTTAAAAAACGACGTTGATTGACAACCTAGTGGGGGTGGAGTTTAGGTAAATCACGCATATAAAAGGTATAGCACTGTATTAATGACAGGCGCATAAAATATACTAGGATCTCCTAGACAGTGTTCTAAAGAAGATTCTAAAGAAAGGAGTAAGCATGCCAGAAGAAGTCTGATTTCCAGAGATCTACGAAATAGAGAGGTCATAATCTCTATCTATAAAAAGCAGGATATGTGTGTGTGCGCGTGTGTATGCGTGCGTGTGTGTGTGTAACGAACGCACGGCCGTAATTTTCGACGGATTTGCACCAAAATTTACATCCACATGCTCCAATTTAGCGGGAAGGCCAAGACCGATGTTGAATTCCCAACTCCCATCGATGTTGGAAATTATCGATTTTTTCATGCTTCCACGGCAGTTTTCATGTAGTTTCCGGCCATTTTGTACTAGCCAGAGTGAGAGCCTATAGCTGCTGCTACGAATAGGCAGGAAGATTCTATTGGCCAGTGTGAGAGCTAACAGCTGACTGACACGAATGTTAACTAGCATGTTAGCATGCAAAAAAATCGATAGCGGCATTCGTCGCATGTGGGAAAAATTTAAAACTGCATGGCACTTTACTCCAATTGGCTCATTCGCTTGCTTAAACTCAACGTTGATTCTGACTTCGCAGAACTGGGTTGGGTGTGAAAAATATTTGCTGTTAACATTCTTTTTTCATTCGTTTTTTTCCAGTTACGAATCCTTTTTTAAAGCTGATCGTTTTGTATTCATTTTGTTTAGTTCTTTTTTCGTAACAGATTTAATGTTTAGTATAGAGCTTAGAAAAAAATCTCAGTGTGAGATAGGCAAAAAGAAAGGCATGTAGCAACATCAGCACGGCAAAGGGCACTCCTTGAAAGGCAAGAAAGGGCAAAAATATTTTAAGTCAAGTGATAGCGATTGCTGTATGAGTCTTACGATTTTTTAATCAAGCACGGGCAACACCGGGCTATGCTGCGAGTGAAATATAAGACAGAAGTGTAATTTTTTGGTAACTGTTAAAACAGAAGGCGGAAAATATGACAACGTAAAGTTAAAGTACATTGGAATAGCTAAATAAAGTACCCAAAACGCAAACAAAGTATTACGAAACGACAACACTCTTTAAGAAACAAAGGAAAGAGTGTTTACCTGCTGGTTTATATCGATCCAAGTAAATGGAAATAAATGGTGGAGATAAATAGAATATTTGAAACAACAAGGATATAGCTCTACAGATGAGTGCTCCGCATAACATGTACGGTGCATTTGATCAACAAGGAAGATTTAAGGAAAGAAAAAACAAAAATATCACTTTTATTTCTAATTGAATGGATGTCCTCTCGGGGAAGTTCCCTTCCTTGAGAGACTACTATGCCTTAAACTCACACCTGACGCCAAGTGGAACTCGTGCATACGATCCATGGCAAAAAAAGACAGGGAAAATGGCCAACTCCCTCTATCGCTCCAGTACATACCTGACATCACATGCTATCCTCTATCTTTACAAGAGCCAGATCAGACCTAAAATGGTGTACTGTTGTCATATTTGGGTAGGGGCTGGCCAGTCTCGATAGAGTCTAGAAACGTCCCCGAGTCCTTGCTGGTGACAAATTATTTTCCACCCTCCAATCAGTTTCTCTCACAGGCGGGATGTGGCAAGCCTCTCATAGCTCTATTGTTACTTCCATTGGAAAATAATCGGAGTAAATACATTCCTTGATTCCGCCATTTGTAACCATCATGGATACTCACATAGTAGCAAACCACCCTCATTCCACTAGGAAAGTTTCTTCCCACCACCCACAGTGGAACCGACTCCCAAGAGAATGGGTTCCCGCTCACTACAATCTTAACCTTTTTTTCTTCTCCTATCTCTGAATGTACCCGTCTGACTTGAGTGGCGCAAGAAATTTTGGGGACGCATAATGAGTAAATAGGGTTTCAATTAACAGTCACGATACAAACTGAAGGCACATTTGAAAAGAAGGAAATAATTGATAAGTCTGAAGAGCTGGTTTCAGGAAATTGCAGGCCATGCGCTGGAAACGGTAATAGGTGGTAGAATTTGGCTCGAGCTACAAAGGAGGGCAGTTAGAAATGACTAACATCCAGAAAACATACAACACATAATTCTCAGACAAGTTTTGTTATTGTGTAAAATAGCGACTGGTAGTAATTTTAATTTTTAAAATTTTATGACATTTTACAGCTCATTGTATATCAGTGAGTCATTAAACAAGTTTTGCCGTAAATAAAGGAATAGTTCTATCGTATTAAATTGTATAGCTGATATTATGTCAGTAATCCATTGAATAGATTGATCGAAACGTGAGAAGTGTGTCTAATTACAATTTATAGCTGATCGTATGTCAACGAGCTTTTAAATAGGATGGTCATAAAGTAAGGAATGGTTCTATCATATTAAATTTTATAGCTAATCGTATGTCAGTGCAGGATTAAAGTCACTTTCTCACCTCCGTAACGTAGCTTCCCTGCGATTTTCTATACATACTTTCGTGCTAATTGTTCTGAGGGACTTTTGGGTACTGCAGCTTTACGAATTTAAGCGCAGTACTAGATTGTCGGGTTGGTTTAATCCTTTTTTTCGTTGAAATTACTAAATGTACCCAAAGTTCTATGCTAACAGTTTCTTTTCTTGCACTTCTCGATTGTGGCATTCTTCTTGAATTCGAGTCGGACTTTATCATCAAACATTTATATGCGTGTCAATCGTTATCTTCTGATTTTATTGCATTGCATGGGGGGAAGTAACTGAAAAAATACGAATTTTCTCCTGTTGCAAGAATTGAAACTGTTTTTAAATACGAATGTTTACACGAGTTATATGCATTATCAGCCAAAATCTATTATCAAAAGTATTTTAAAAATTTTCATTTTTTATAATTTGGTTATTGACCAACTGTTTTGTAAAACTTATTTCATTCCTAAGATAGGCATGTAAGTATTTAGTAAGGAGATGATAACAATGCTTATTTTTATACTTTTATCTATTTATTACATATTGCGTAGTACATATGATTTGATTTCTATGAACACAAAACTGTTTTAACGTCAAAAGCAATATTTTCTATTTTAATGAATTTTAACAATACAATCTCGACACAGAAGTTAAAAAATAGTTAAAAACTCTCATTTTTCTCATGATAATCACGAGTCACGTGCAAAATATTTAAATCTATCCCGGGGTGCCTTCTTTCATCCATTTCCTGCTATATCATGTTTATTTCTTTTAGATTTTTCTCAAAAGTTTAGCAGCGCTTCTGTCTTCAAGAGAATATGGCATTCGGAAATATTGTAAAAGAAAATATATATATATATATATGCAACGCGAAAAAGCGAGAAGACGATATCTAAAATTGCTTATTAAGTGCACTTGGTTTGAAAGTGAATTCAGTAAATTTCTTATCCGCAGTCTACAAAAGTATAATCTTTGTTTTTTGCATAACTCTTGGGAAATAAATGTGGAGGCGTCTTCTATTTCTTTTGCATAGATTCTTTGATTGTATGTTCATCTCTCAAGCACTAATACTACTACTACTAATAATAATAATGAGAAGAAGAAGAATAACAGTAGCATTTATAATAATATTCTATCAAATAAAATCTACAAAAAAGATCCAAATATAGTGTTCCCTTGTTGAAGGCATGAATTAAAAATTGCAGGCTGATAGTTCTAAAGATTAAGACGATGTGCACAATGAACAATCGTCATCATCATTATTATTATTTTGTTGTTGTTATTTTTGTTTTTTACAATGATATTCACCCAGTAGAAGGCCCAATAGCCACTCGAGGTAAAGGCTTACAGAGTAAGACGCAGAGTTTATGGGGATATGTGGGGAAGATGAAGGCTGACCGTATATTTAACCAGGTAACGATTGAAGTGATCGGGGAAAGATCCGCTTGTGAGTCGGCTCCACGAAGCAGTGGTTCGTGCGAAGAATCTGATCGAGTGGAACTTACATCTTACCTCTGGAATACGAAGGGAATAAAGGCGGTTGGCTACAGCGTACGAGTCATGCAATATCTTCCCCGTGTTGTTCGAAACGAATCGGAAGTGATCCCATCGTTCGGCTGCATGGAAAGTTCGTAAATACGATAGGATCACTCGTTTCTTTACGACCAAACTGTTTAATATGCTCACTGACGTACGATCAGCTATAATATGTAATGAAATAGAACCACTTTTCTCATCACGGCCAATCTGTTCAATGAGTTACTAACATACGATCATCTATAAAATGTAAGGATATAGAAATGCTCTTCTCGTTACGACCAATCTATTCAATGGGTAATTAACATATACTCAGCCATAAAATATCTTCCTGACATACTGAAGCCTTATGAGAGAATCTCAAATGATATAAATGATTGAAAGCCGTTGTTAGTAATTTTAACACGAACTAGAATGTTGACAGAGCTTTGTTCAAACTGGATTATGATCTTTCTAACAAACCGTAAGTATGATTCGCTTAACTCAAGTTGGCTCCGTAGGTGTTGAAGGAACACAAGTGTGTCTGAGAAGTTGTCTGCAACAGGGATTAGTTATTTACACTAAGGTACTGACATAAATGGAT
>OZ010591.1:15433963-15531463 GCA_963932145.1 Acanthosepion lycidas
AAATATATATATATATTTCTAAATACATATATATATGTATTTGTAAATATATATATATATTTATTTGTATATATATATATATTTGTATATATATATATATATATGTATATATATATATATATATATATTTGTAAATATATATATATATGTAAATATATATATATGTATATTTGTAAATATATATATATATATTTGTAAATATATATATATATATATATATATATATATATATATATATATATTTGCAAATATATATATATATTTGTAAATATATATATATATATATATATATTTGTTAATATATATATATATATATTTGTAAATATATATATATATATATTTTAAATATATATATATATATATTTGTGAATATATATATATATATTTGTAAATATATATATAAATATATATAGATATATATATGTTTGTAAATATATATATATATATTTGTATATATATATATAATATGTATATTTCTATATATATATGCTTGTAAATATATGTATATATATATATATATATGTAAATATATAAATATATATATATATGTAAATATATATATATATATATATATATATATATATTTGTAAATATACATATATATATATTTTTAAAATATATATATATATATATATTTGTAAATGTATACATATATATATATTAGTGAATATATATATATATATATATATTTGTAAATATATATATATATATATTTGTAAATATATATATATATATATATATTTGTAAATATATACATATATGTATATTTGTAAATACATATGTATATATTTGTAAATATATATATATATATTTGTAAATATATATATATATTATATATATATATAAATATATATATATATATATATTTGTAAATGTATATATATATTTCTAAATACATATATATATGTATTTGTAAATATATATATGTATATTTGTATATATACATATATTTGTATATATATATATGCATATATATATATATATGTGTGTATATATATATATATATTTGTAAATATATATATATACATTTGTAAATATATATATATATATTTGTAAATATATATATATATATATATATTTGTAAAAATATATATATATATATTTATAAATATATAAATATATATTTGTAAATATATATATATATATATAGATATATGTATTTGTAAATATATATATATATATTTGTAAATATATATGTATATATATATATATTTGTATATATATATATATATATATTTGTAAATATATATATATATATTTGTAAATATATATATATATATATATTTGTAAATATATATATATATGTTTGTAAATATAGGTATATATATATATATATATTTGTAAATATATATATATATATATATATGTATTTGTAAATATATATATAAATATATTTGTATATATATACATATATATAAATATATATATATATTTGTAAATATACATATATATGTATTTGTAAATATATATATATATTTGTAAATATATACATATATATGCATATATATATTTGTAAATATACATATATATGTATTTGTAAATATATATATATATATATATATATATATATATTTCTAAATATATACATATATATATATATGTCAATATATATATATATATATTTGTAAATATATATATATATATTTGTAAATATATATATATATATATATATATATATATATATATTTTTAAAAATATGAATATATATATATTTGTAAATATATACACACATATATATATATATATATATATATGTAAATATATACATATATATTTGTTAATATATATAGATATATTTGTAAATATATATATATTTATATATATATGTAAATATATGTATAAATATATATATTTGTAAATATAAATATATATTTGTAAATACATATATATATATATATATATATATATATATATATATATTTGTAATCTTACATTATTTTTTACTTCAAGCTTTATTACAATTGATATTATGCACTATAATAAAGTTTGAAGTAATATATATTAAAACAACATGCCTACCCGCATACTTAATGCCGGAAAATTCTTGTTGACAACACAACTATACTTAGACATGAAAAAAATTAAAAATTCTTGAAACTTTATACATAAAACAGTTGAACAAATAAACTATGAAATCTTCACAAATATATATCAAATGCCTATAATTGATGACAGAAGCCATTGGTTTAAACCAACGGATTCCCATATTAATACTTCACGTTTTTCCCTCTCGCTTGGTCACGAGCTGTGACACGGTTTTCACTTCCGCGTCTCGTATATACGAGGTGTCGTTACTTGGAAATTTTCATGCAGCAAAGGCGGACTATCATTGTTGTTTCGTCCCTTGTTGTTTGATTTATTGAAATTGTAATCTTTGATAATGGCTTGTGTCAGCCGAAAGCTTAGATTGGATTTAAACATGTATCAATATGGTGATTTCCTTTCGTCTTTCAACGATAATGTGACTTATCAGACAATATGAAAAGAACTTACTTAAAACAGACAAAATTTGTCTATATTATTTAATGAAACATCCATTAATATATATATATATATATATATATATATATATATATATATATATATGTGTGTGTGTGTGTGTGTGTGTGTGTGTGTTTGTGTGTGTGTGTGTGTGTGATAGGAAAGAACAGTCAGATGTATAATCAAAAGTTCTTTAGTATATATAATTTTTATTTTAAAAAACATTGCTTGATACAAAGTAAAGCATAAAATTATGAGTATACATTTTTTTAAATATATCCACATCGCAACACAGAAATTACTAAGTTTCGAAACCGAAACCCAAATCCTAAAGATTAATTTCAAAATTGAACTTGAAATTTAGAGCACGGTTTCATTCTCAAGCGATGTTAAGAATTACCCTAATAATAAAGATGCCGATTATTTAAAGCCAGGAAATAATGATTTAATAATATAAGTTTTACTAATTAACCCAGAGCAAAAGGGAAAGAGTTGAATGCATGCCTTTCCGAATGGTATTCGCGCGTAAGTGAATATAGCCAACGTAACGGGAAATGGAACTTCATTAGCCAACACATCTTACAACAACTGGTATTTCCAAGTGGTCACCCAACTAAGTACTGACCAGACTCGACGTTACTTAACTGCGGTGATTGAACGGAGACCGGTGCATGAACATGATGCGATTGTAACCAGGAAAGTGTTATAATATTAAGTATGGGTAACATAAAAGAAATCGTCTAAAGTAAAACCATTGTGGCAATTTTACATTTCTAAACATACTTGTTATCCTGGGTATGACGCTAAACTACATCCGGCAGCAAGGCCTCTGATCGGGAGGTTTTGAGAATCGTCGAACCACCTGGTAATTTAGGTCTACTCTGATAGCACCTGCTAGGGTGTCAGCTATGGGCAGATAGTTAAGCCCTAACCTGAGATCAAAACGCTATGGAAGTATAGATATAGACTTTTCTAGTACAAATACGAGGAATACATTTTTTTAAATTTTCAACAAGAAATTTTTGAAAACAAAATAGTACTTTTGAAAAAAATATTACCAGCAATACATTTTTGAAGAAAAAATATTACCAGCGATAATTTTTTATAAAATAAATATCTAATGCTCCCAAGAAAATAAAATTCCGTGTTAAATAGCCCATAAGTTGGTATGTTGCTAAACGAATAAAAAAAAACGAATCTATTCTGAAAATCTTGTTGGAATTAAATAACCAATTGAAGTTGATATGCCATAAAAGAAAATAAAACCAAACCATATCTATTAACCAAAGAAATACATGATGCCAACAGTATTTCATAATAAATACAGCCCTATAATAAATGGCTGATTCTTTTATGAAAATAGTTAACCAACACGGTACCATAGCTAATAACAGCGTTTTGACGGGAGCTCATATTTCTGGCTAGTGTCAGAGAAAAATTATAGCTCCCTTAATGATGGTAATAAAATAAATTATTATAATCAATATAACTCCCTTGACATGAAATCTTTGTCCATCTTTTTAGAAAATATTCAAAGATTGTAGATTAATGATAATTTACACGTATTTTGCAAGAAATTAATCCTCTAAAAGTCATGCGGTTGATCGTAAAATGTTATATATGAGAACGGAAAAAATAAGTTCAAATGGAGATTGCGAGGAAAAAAAGAAAGAAATATTAATGTTCAAACAGCGGCTAAATTAATACTATCGGTGACAGTGAGTCTGATGACGGTTGTTAAATGATTGAACTCACAGAAACATATAAATGTTATTATTTTGGTGTACTGGAGTCTTCTGTCGCTCATATGTTGTTTGGAATTATTTTTAAATGATTTTATGCTGAACTTAATTTCTTTGCATAATAAAAACTGACACCAACCAAATTATTTTCCATAATTTCAATAATGATTGATAATAGAGACTGAATACGATAGTAATATATTCCTTATAGGAATATCATTAAATCCGAAAACTTTATCAAAAACGAATAATGACAATTTTATTCCGAAAATATAAACCTACACAGCAGAAAGGTTGCTTTTAAATGTTCGATTTTAGAATCAATATTATTTTCTTAATATATTTAAAAGGTGTTTAATGAAGTTAAAAAAAGAAGCATGGACATCTATACATTTCTACCATGGAGTTTGTTTTAATTAGCATTACCCCATGCAAGGCAATAAAGTCATTAAGACACAAGTGATTACAGGGCGTGGAAGAATTATGAACAGAAACATTGATAATGAGCGAGAAAAAGAAGGAATAATCTGGAGGACAGTAGACAACGATTGGCATTGCATTTAAATTTTTCCAGGTTAAAGTTGACAGGAAAGCATGGATTCAGGAGGTATTTTCACAAGCGGGAAGTGTTTCAAAAGAAACCGATAGCATAAAACTTACAGCTACAACTGTAGATTGATGAGATCAAGATACGAGTCTCGTACTGTGCATAAATTAAAATAAAATTGGATACCATATCGAAGAGCGATATTTATTCTGTTATCTACAGAAATGTGGCACAAGGCCGAAAAGGGGATTGGTGAAAGGACGGTCTTCTTCTGTTTTAACTATAACTTAGCTAGCCGCAAACACTGACCCAATCGTACAAAACAATATTCCTTACACCAAAACAACACATACATACGTACCTTTCTTACTACAACCACCATAATACCTCTTTGTCTCTATGAAAATACTAAATAGTCCCCGTATTTACAATTCGTTGTCTGTGGGGGGGGAATAAAACAACAATTCTAAAAACTAGCCCCAATGAGTATTTACAATGTGAACACAAAAAACTATTTACAAGAAACTAAAGAAAAATAATATTAGTAATAACCCCCCCCCACAATAACTAAATGTGGCAGAAACATCGGTTCAATGGCAGAAATCAATGCGTGACTATAATAGTATAAAACATTCATTCATCCCAAGCACTCACACTGACATGCACTCATTCAGACACGACAACAAATACGAAAAATACCACTCACGCGAAACGAAAGGCGCCCCGCATCCACCAGCGAACCGACATCACTGAACACCAAAGGAAGGAGGGGATGGGGAATTAAACTTAAAGAAAAATAGGGACAGAAATAAAAGGGGTCCAATGAGCATACATACCCTAGCTAAGTTAACTGAAAAAGGAAACTAAAGCATCAAAAAAGAAACCTAATCTAGCCTAATTTCGGGATGGGTTGCACAAGTTCAACCCAGGAACAGCAATATCCTGATGCCTAACCGGCATGAATGTGCCACTCAAGGTCAGCCCCTTTCACACGATACAAGCGCGAAAGATTAACCCACCTTTTGCTGAATCCTGATGAAGTGAGCCGCCGCCTTTCCGTCCTAATCTTAACTTTAATCTGATGCTTAAAGTACAAGATCAATTGGAAAGAGGTGAACTTCTCGCCTCCATAGAATCCCTTCTGTCGTGTCGTCCAAATCACGACTCTCATAACGCCTAGCAAGCAGTGGAACACATACTGTTCAGCCTTCGTCAGCGGCGGTACCACATTGCTACAAACGGAAACGGCCTGAAGGACAAAAGACGTTCCCTGCAACATGCGAACCATGAGGCCTTCAACAAAATTCACCAACGGCACTACCTGGCTGCAATGAAAGAAGGCGTGACCCAAGGTCTCGATCTCCCCACTACAACGTCGGCAGTTTGGAGACTTCTCCAAACCAGCTGAGAAGAGTTTCTTGGCGACCCAGAGAGCCCCACGAATCACCAGCCAGGTGAGTGATGCCTCATCGTTATTGAGGCATTTCAACCCGGGCGCCCAAAGCCATATTGAGCGACCTTTCTGCTTCGTCAGACCGAGATCGTCAATCAGATCATCATGCACGGCCCCACTGACTAAAACTTGATATAATGCCCTACGAGACAACGCCTAGACGTTGGAGAGGCCATCCGACGCCCGTAAGAGGCGCTTCAGAGCAATACGACATTCACGATAGAAGGAGAATTCGGCTCAGGATAAACGGCGGGCCTCCTCCTCGCAGGAATGCACACTTCTCAGGGATGGGAAGTTCTTTCGGGCGTCTTCCTTCCAGAAGGCACCTCCTCATCCGAATCGCGACACATTCGATGTAGAAAGTTAATGCGAAGCATATATTGACGAATCTCAATGCTCGGCATGCCCAGACCGCCTTCAGATGGATGAAGGCAACAGATCTCCCGACTGACTCTAGCAGCCTTGCCTCCCCACAAGAAGGAGAACAAGAGCTTCACTAACGCCAGTAAAGTGTCACACGGAAGTGGAAGCACAGAGAGTTGGTAAAGGAGAATCGGGTAGATCTGTGAAACACAAACTTCCGCTCTCCCCTTTAAGGAAAGATTCCTCCGAGACCACTAATTAATTGCGATCTAGGCCTTCACTCGCACCTCCGACCAATTCATATCAAACTGGAGATCAGGACCGAACCAGACGCCGAGAATCTTGACCGGCACATTCCGTACAGTGGAAAGGTCCGGGAAGAGAAACTCCCTTCCACGCGGTTGATGTTGGCCCCTGTCACTATCTCATAACAACTGATTTCTTTGCTGACTTCGTCAATCTCGGCTCTGCTCGACACAAGAGCCGACACGTCGTCAGCATAGGCAGAATACCTGGCCGATGTGGTAACACCGGGCAGCGAAATTCCAGCTAGGACCGGATTCGCCTTTAACTTGCGAAGGAAAGGTTCCAACGCAAGAACGTAAAGCAAAGGCGATAGCGGACAACCCTGACGAATGGAGCGAGACAATAGGAAAGTCGCATACAGAAGTCGGATCCAGGTGCGAAAGTACGGCCCGAAACCGGTCGCCGAAAGAACAGCCTCCAGAAAACGATGGTCAAACTATCGAAGGCCTTGGACTGATCTAAATTGATCAGCGCGGCTTCACTGTCGACTTGCTCGATGATCAGGCGCACCATATGATGGTTGTCCTGAATAATCCTGCCCTTCACAGGACAAGTCTGTTCCGAGCCAATCAGACTAGACAGGACAAGCTGCAAACGGTTAGCCAAGACCTTAGCCAAAATCTTTAACTCTGTGTTTAACATAGTTAAAGGGCGAAAGTTACCTAACCCATCCCCACCGTTTTTATCCTTGCGTAACAACTTGATCACGCCCCTGGTGAAGCGTTGGGGTATAGACCCCTCCTTCATCCAGTTGCCGAAAATCAGTGCCAGCAGGGGAACAAAAACGGGCGACTGCCACAAGTACACTTCGTACGGAAGACCATCTAGTCTCGGAGATTTGTCCAGCCCAACCTGTTTCAACGCTTCCCAGATTTCTGACTATGTAATTGGACCCTCGCACCTAGCTGCTTCAGCTGCCTTAAGGCAGGGAAAGTCAGCTAAATAGGCGTCGAACTGAGCAGGGCCCAGACCGGGCTCCCTGGTGAAAAGATCCTGAAAGTAGTCACGAAAAGCCTCACATATGCCCTCGTTTGTTGTCACGGTCCGCTTATCCGGCAATGTGACGCATGCGATATGTCGCCGAGATGCATTCCGAGCTTCCTCTGCACGCAATTCAGCGGCCATATTCGTCGCCTCAGAGGACATTCTTTTTAACCTAGCCCTAACTACCAGAGCTTGATCCTTCTTGATAAGCAAGGAGGCCAACTCTGCCTTAGCTAAAGCTACGTCCCCACTAACACGGGATTTGACCGCCCGATCAACTTTCTGCTCTAAAGCCGTTTGCGCCGCTAATCTATCTAGATTGAGCCGACGACTATAATCAGCAGCAAACGTTCTAATTTTGGATTTTAATTTATCCCACCAGGCATTTCCCACAACCGCTCCCATCAGTTCCCTCTGTATCATTAGTAGAAGCTGGTCCCGGAAATCTTGCTCACCAAATAATGATGAGTTTAATTTCCAGTAGCCAGTCATTCTAACCTTAGGCTTATCTAAGTTTACCCGGACCCGGACAAGTCTATGATCCGAATAAACTATCTCATGAAAACTTGGACAACCTAAGAGCCCTAGATCGACTCTCCTAACTAGGACTCGGTCTAGATAACTAGCCGAGCCGCCACTATTAGACCAAGTCCACACTACCTCCCGGGGGTGTTCATTCCGGTACTTATCGACAAGATCAAACCTGTCGATAAAGTCCCGAAATGGTTTCACGTCCCGGTTGTTAGTACCCGAAGTTGTCCCTATACGATCTATATCGGGATCAAGGACGGCATTCTAATCACACACTAAAACTACCCGACGTGATGTCGTCAAAAACTGCTGGATCTGCCGAAACAAAGCAGGCCGCTCCGAATGGACATTGGGCGCATAAACCCCAATGAGACGAAGAGCCTTTTCCTTTATGGTAACGTCCAGTACGCAAAGTCTGCCCGCCGGATCCGCAAAGACAAGAACACACGCAGCCTTCAATGACTTGCTCACCAGCCAAGAGACACCCCTCGAGCGTCCATCAAAACATGCTGAATAGAGGGAGAACCCCCTAGACAGAATGTTCTCATAGTCACGAGAAGAAAACCGGGTCTCTTGTACACAACAGATATTCACCCCGAGACGCTGAAGGTCACGAGAGAGCCTCGCCCTGCGAGACTCCGACCTCAGGCCTCGAGCATTCACACTTGCTAACCAGAGAGCCATGATAAAAACCGATTAGGGTTGCTCTCCTGCATTGAATATGGCCGGGTCAGGACCCCGACGGCCTCTCCCATTGGGCCAGTACCCATCTCACTCTTGATGGTGCCATCAGGAGACAGGCCGGCAATGTCCAAGGGGAATGTTAATTTTAACGCTCTATACAGGGAGGGGTGAACAAAAATGGGGAACCTCCCTGAACAAAATTGTTGCAATTTTTCAACGTTGTCATCATCAAAACACGACATCGGAGGAAACATGCCGAATGTTTCATTTGCGTCGGCCATCATGACCAGTATTTGTTGGCCAGCTACTCCGGATCTGACCACAGTGAGTACCCTTTTTGCGTTGGGAAAGTTTCGGGGGTTCTCTATGTCAAAATCTTTGATTTTTCTAAAATTCAAAAGCGTTTTTAAATTTGTTAATTTTTTCGCATGTAACAGTGCCTTCTCTTCGATTTCTTTTGAGACTCGGCACACGTCTTCCCCTGTATTGTATGATGGTTTTGATTTTATTTTTTTCTCCAATGTAGCTTCAGACGAATCAGAAGATGGACTTCTTTTTCGTATTTGTTTTTCTATTTTTGTTGGTGAGTTTTGGGGAGTCTGCATGGGTGAAGGGTTGGATGATGATTTTTTGGCCGGTGATTTTGGCACATTACTAGAGACATTTCTCTGACAATTTGACATCTGGATTATCAGGGCTCGCATAGCAACTGCAAATCTTCAGAAAGCAAAGCCATCTAAATTGGATCCTTCTGTCCCTGCCCTCAAAATATTGGTTGCCATTTGTTAAGAATTATGAATAAGCATCGATTTAAACGCTTCTCTTTTTTCATGTTTAAGACGTGTGGTGTTTGTTTTAATAATAAAAGTGATTTATTATGTAATTAAAAAAGAGAAGGCTTTAATGATTAGAAATGATTATTTCCCGCAATATATTAGAACACAATTAAAAAGTTTATTTTAAAATGGGATCTTATTTTCCGACCGACCTGATATATACCGGTTGTAACAGCAAAATTGTCCAAATCATGTAACAACAAAATTGTCCAACTGTTAAATTAAGATTTGAACCCTTGTATTTTAGAAATGATTAAAGATATCTTACTGGAATTCTCCGGTGGTTTTATAACGCTATTGAACTCTACTTTGAACAATAAGAATGTATTTAATTCTAATTTAAAATGATGATCCCACTTACTGTTTTGACCTCCTTATACAGTTTTCCTCTCTAGTATTTCCTCTTTTTTAAACTTATTCACCGTTCTCTTGATGGTTCTTGAATGGACATTGAAGATGGAAGACAGAGGATGAATGTTGGTACCATTATTGAAGGCCTGAATGATATTTTTCTCCTTATCATTTCTCATCAATTTTTCATGGTTAAGACGATTGACCCGTGCGGATCCGACTTTGCTTAATTGAATGTGTATTTCATCCACTTGCTGGAAGTAAACCTCGCAAATGAAGAAATGATTATATTCCAGAAAATCGTAAAAGATAACGCCAATGGCGAACCACCAGACAGTAACTATAATCTTGTGTTAGTGTAATTGCGATTTTCAAAACAGTTTGGGAGCTTTGACATAGTCAAGCCATTGGACTAAACGTTTACGATAGTTATAAATGATCCATTTCTCATCAAAAGTCACAAATCGACCAAGAAATGGATCCTTCGATTATCGCAGAGGCAGCATCGAACATACTTCAAAACATCAAATTATTTGACTATCACTTATTGTAAAACCTATTCATTTAGTCCGTCTTGGGTATGACGATAAACTACATCCACTTCCTGGGTAAGACAATGAACTACGTCCAACAGCAAGGCCACTGATCAGGAGGTATTGAAGAGCGTGGAACCACATATTAATTGATGATGTTCCCAGTTCCACCCAGACGCTGGGTGGTAGCACATGTTAGGCTCCCAGCTATGGACAAATACTTAACCACGCCCAAAAATTCTTGTCAAAACACTATGAAAGTGTAAAAATAGGTTTTAGTACTAGAAATACTTTGTAAAAAAAATATTAAAAGCAATGCATTATTTGAAAAAAATATTATCAGTGAAGGAAAATTCTTACCAGAAATAGATTTTGCAAGGAAAAATATCATGAAAAATAGAAATTTTTTCGGCATTAAATAACGCATTGAGGTTGATATACCGTAAAACAAAACACCAAAAACATTCATCTAGTTTCTTCGTCATGTAAATTTTTCTACAAATGGCCCGGTATACCGAAATACTGACACCCACGATATAAGAAAATTGCTATACATATCTAGGGAGACTTTAAGTATAACCTAGGTGTAATATTAGTATATTTTCAGGACGGTAAATATAATTAATACTGATTATTTTTTAAAAAGTGCATTTAATTAAATAAATCGTATCTATTAAAAATAACATATAAACAGAAAATATATTAAATAATTGTCGGACTTCTTCCATTTTATAATTAATATATATATATATATATATATATATATATATATATATATATATATATATATATATATATATAAGAGAGAGAGATAATGATATATATTAAGAACAGTAATGATGAAAATTTTATGATAAAGTGGAAAAAGTTTACTTGTAACGCGTTTCATCCTTCAGGACTTAATCGGGCTTAATGTTTTATGTTGGCTGGGCTACACATGAGCACGGCAGAGAGGTGCTGGGAATTTTTTTTTTTAAATCATCATAAAAGGAGAAAAATAATTCACTACGACTTAAATGTCTAGGGAGAGTCTTAATTACCAGGTAAACTTGCAGCATGAATCTTGCAACAATTAATCATTCCCGGTTGATCTTTAAATATCAGAGTGTGGAATAGCTAATTACAAAAATGATAGAAACAAAAAAAAAAGGATCCAGATTTAAATGAACTCGTCTAGATAAAAGAAAAATCCAATCTTCCCAACACCCCATTTTCGTTGGTACAACATAAATTTAGTCCGATGTGTCCCGAAGGACAAAACGCGTCTCTAGTTAACTTTTTCTACTTTGTCATACAATTTGTCCCTTTATATTTGGCTGACTTGCTCTCATTCGCCGATGGAGCAGTATGTGGAAAAGGAATTTTTAAAACAGTGCCTGCTCCTGCTTATCACGCATCGCTCTTCAGTTATGAATTAAGCGTTTGGCCTGCTTATTTGGCCTTTATATACATCACGTATATAATACGTTAAATGTTTGCCTGCCCTGCGCCGATAGCTTAGCGGTAGAGTCTCTGAGTGATGCCAAATCGGTCGAGTTGAAACAATCGTATATCTAGCAGAATGATGATCTATATCTGTATATATATCCATATATATATATATATTATGCAGTGTTACATTAGAACATGTACAAACCCACAAAGCGCACGGATAAAAAGAACATTCCTACAGTTTTTATATAATTTATCATCTGAAAAAGAAAAGAAAAAAAATTAGATCGCATGAAAAATTGTATAAAAAAATAAAGAACGTTGTTTGTCCTATTCAAAGGAAGTGCATGAACGAAGGATTGCTGCCGAAATAATATATATATATATATATATATATATATATATATATTGGTGTAAAATCTGTATGTGTAAAAGCAGTGTATACTTGACTCACGAGAATCTGATTGGCAAACAATCTGAGAATCTGAGAGAATGACATTTTTCTTCTAAAATCAAAGAGATTCAACTGGAAAACATTCAACCATCTTTCCAAAAAAGACAAGGAAATTCTCAGATAAAAGCGTAAGTCAAACTGTAGAAAGCCATGATCCTGAAGGTGGATGATATTTAAAAAAAAAATATGTACATTTTCTCTATTCTCTTATTTTTGTATTAGGTTGGTGCAAAAATAATGTGGTTTTTCTTTTGAAGTTGAACGTCAAAAACGACATTATTTTTGCACCAACCTAATATTTTACTGTCTACTTTGACATCTATTTATCGTATCTATAAATATATATTTCTCTCACAATATATCTATATATCCACAGTTTACCGCACTCTTTCTCTCTTGATATTAATCCCTCCCGATGCATCTACTCATGCACTGCATATTTTAAGAATGTATTTGATCAACCGCATTTTGACTTCTGAGCCTCTGACCTTGAGCCTGTCGTTTGAGATTATTTCCAAAATATGCATTTTTCTTCCTGTTTTCGATGTAATTTATTCAGGATATGTTCGATATAATTTCGCCCAATATCTGTAACAGACTTGTGTCAAAATCAACTATTAAATTCTTCTCCGATATTTCTTTCGGAAAATGAGCTTAAAGAAGAACAGGTCTCATTGTGTTTCGTTTCAAACTTTCCAATTAATAAAAATTAATTACCTATCCATCAGATGTCCGCTAAGGCGTGGATACCGCCTGTCACAATGTAACAGGTTTTTCCTCGCCCAGGTCATTTCGGCCATCTTGGCTAGGGTTTTCATTCCAGATGTAATGCATAAGATTTGAATAAATGTCAACGAATGAAATCTGAGTATCAGCTTTTCAAAATGTCTTCCTTCACTTTATTACGATTTTTTGATATTTTCTTTGTTTGCTTTGTATGGCACAAGGACAAGAAACTTTTTATTTATTTAACCATTTGTGCCCTACATTCCTGAAAAATTTTAACACTCTTACCCAAATTCCTGAGTCCAAATTTGCAAATAATTGATATAAAATGTTTCACGGTAGACATAAAAGTAGTTACAAGTGTTTACCCACCGTTCAACCGGTAGCTGGGAAATTAAGTCATTTTAGTCTACCACCGGTCACCCGGAGTCTGGGCATTTTATCATTTTTCTCTACCACAGGAAAAGCGGTGGTCAGGGCTCAAACGTTTAAACTAAGTTTGTTTTTCGCATTTCCTCTTCAAGTATTTAATATTATTTTTGTGATTTTTTTTTATTTCTTTTTTCATGTTTTTTTCCTTTTCTTTTATTCCTATTTCAAAAGGTGGCACATGCTCGGGGCAAATAACATCAAGAAGTGACAAATCTGTCATGAGATTCGACCCCACGAGTTTCATGGTTGGAAAGCGAACGTAAACTACATAATGTTTCACGATAGATATAAAAATAGTTACAAGTGTTTACCCAGCATTCAACCGGTGGCTGGGGATAAGTCATTTTTCTCTACCACCTGTAAATCGGTGGTCAGGGCTCAAAAGGTGTTATGTATCTTTCCTATGAACACTAATGTGTATATCCCAATCTTCGTAAATACTTTCGGCACTATTGTAAGTGGGGGTAACACACTGTCTACGTAGTTCAAAACTAGCAGTCGTTTATCTACTTCACGCCGCTGGCGAGTATTGTATTTTGTTGATGTTAAAGATTGTCATTTCATTTCCAACCTTCGTTTTGGTTATTCCTCATTCAGTAAAACTTTCTAGATTACAAGAAAGGGTGAAACAAAATATTGCCTATTATGATATTGTTGGAAATAGGCTTTCGTTAGATAATAGAGTTAAATAAGTGGTTATCTTACCGCGATGGCCCAATGTGTGTTGATAGGCGCCGGATGAAACACGCCTGGACTTCGTGTCTTTTGTCGATTCGCCCAAAGGTCATTTACGCATAAGTGAATATAACGACATCGTTTGAAATTTGAACTCTTCTCTCCGTTTTCTCAATGCGAGGAATCTTCCTTTGCACCACCCACACATTATACATCTTAACTTACAAAATCAGGCATTCCCATCTATGCATCTGAATCAGGTTAATGTTACTTAGCATCAGTTATCTGAAAAGAACAAGTGTTTCATCGCGATATGACTTTAAGGCAATGTTTTATTTAGACATTCCATATTTAGGATCAGATTTTTATCAGAGACAGCAATAGAAATGTGGAAGTAGTTAATGTTCTGTTTTATAGAACGAGATTGCAAATCAACTCACCGTTATCTCAATGCAAAGAATCATCTATTGCACCAAACACATATCACACATTTAAAACGACAAAACTTGGTATTCTCTTCTATGCTTCTAAACCACGCTTGACATTGCTTAGCATCAGTGATGTCAGGAGAATAAATGTTTCAACGCGATATGACCGTAAGCCATTTCTTTATTTAGATATTCGATATTTAGGGTCAGAATGGTATCAGAGGGAGCAATACAAATGCAGAAGGATTTAATCTTATGTTTTATAGATTGCACAAAAGCATTTGACAATATACAGTACAAAGACATATTTGAATTGTTTGGGACGGACTTTAGAATAATCCAGGACTTATACTGGAAGCAAACCACCTGCATATGAGCAGAAAATGATTTGGGCAGCTATCAATCAAATTCTCATCAGAGAAAATCAAATAATTCCTATGAATTTTCCACTCAAATTTCATTCTACTCATTTTAATTGCATGTCATTTCGGAATGTGTTACATTATCGGCTTTCGGAATGACCCCTCCTTGTCTTGTAATATGTATTCTTTTTTGATCATTATTTTCTCTTGTTCTATTCACAGAAATTTAAAAAAAAATTCTTTTATTATTAAACAATATCATTTTATTTTAACATTTTACGTGGAACATGTACTGCTTATCTCTATGCCTAAAGTTCTTTCTGGGAGTAGGCAGCCAATACAATCACCAACTCTCGATTTTTTGGTGCTATAAATATTTTTTAGGTTTTACCATCCCTTTTTATATTCTTTTTTTTTTATAAAATCTAAAGGAGCCACGGTGGAATAGTGGATAGCGTGTAAGATTGAGGAATCGGAGAGCCAAGTTCGAATACAAGCCGAATTCATTAAATTAATTTCCGTGTTCAAATGCTTCGTAAAAATAAAAAAAATCAATGTCTTCTCTCCACCCAGCTGTAGGTAAAGGACAGTCTGTAAACTAGAGGGGAATCCAGTAAAGGAGAATAATAACTCTGAATTCAAAATCAGCTTCGATAGGATTGATATCCGTCATGATACCCAGGAAACATCACTTCTACTGCGGCTGCACTGCATGTCTTTCCCTTACGACCCTAATGTGTTACGAGTGCCGGGATCATGATACTATCTACTGACAAAAGAATGCTCACACCCAGTTTCCATCTTCTTCCCTTAGCTTCGTGATATCATCATTTTATCAAAAGTCATAAGATAAAATGTTCCAGTGCCACTCAAGATAGTGTGCAGCTGAAAAAGCTTTGTGACATGAATGTAAATATTTAGTTAATCGAGATTGAATATTATGAGAATAAGCATTATGGATAACAAATGACGCCTGCAGAGACAAACATTGTATTAGGTTGGTGCCAAAATAATGTCGTTTTCTCACATATGTTAATATGTGAGAAAAAGACATTATTTTTGCACCAACCTAAAAATATGCATTGAGGCATTCACGAAGGATTCTGTTTCACGAATTGGTAATTCTTGGAGAAACTCAGCCTGAATAGAACTTCTTCATTGCAATTGGAATATGGAAAGAATAATGTCACGTCGCTATTGAAATTTCTAAGCGGTCTTTCTTCATTATTGACTCCAAAAATTTCAGCAGTCTATTTCTGAATGTAAATCGAACTTTTCTTGCTATTTTCTCATTGTTTTCCAATTTTATGCTTGTCAATTTAGGTATTCGTCCATAGAATAATATATCCGTTGCTCCAAATCCCTGAAATTCATTATATATGTATATTTTAATAATTAAATTCACAATCGCAAAACCAGTGACCCGTCAGTGTCGTACGGGAATCACGTGTACAGCAACCACAGTAGAAGTGGTGTTTTTTTTTGGCGGGGCAAGCTAGCCTGAAAGTTTGAATTCGGAGTTTCCCGTCTCCTAGACCGGGTGCTATACAGTCTCTCCTGCTCTTGACCTGCAGTTGGTGGGAGAAGAAAATGATTCGCACCTCTCCCAAGACTATTAGCAGGTAACTGAATATAATTGGTCCGAATGGAATTCGAAAGGCTGTCCGATTCCTCAGTCAAATCGACTATCAATTAATTCTCCTAAATAATAATTATATTAGCTAATTTTAATATACTTATTTATTCAAGATAGTCCCCTCCCCATTTTTGTTTTCCCCTAAGCCATAATGTAGATCACTTTTTGCTTCATATTTTTTATTCGACAACATTTCGATGGTGTCTTATTTTTTTTGCTATTAATAAATATCTCTGAAATGTTTGGACGCTGTTTGTGACAGTGAAATCCGAACTTGCATGGGGATAGCGAAAGATGTCTTCCAAAAGCAAAGCGAAGTATTAAAAATCAGGACAATTTCGTTAGAAGCAAAGAAAAGAGTTCTGAAATGTTACGCAATCCTTCTATATGGCAGTGAAGAAGAAAATTGAAGCAACAGTAACATGGTTCTACAAAGCATTTTATGTTTTAAGGAAGGTCACATCTACTTCTACTTAACATCAGGAATAGATAGTTGAAATTCATAACGAAAATACATAATGAGGAGAAAGATGTAGCAGAGATGAGAAAATTTAGTAAGAGCTACAAATGACATGAAATTTTGTAGGTGTATGATCACCAACGTCCTGAAGGGACGCGGTACATAGAATAATAATAATAATAATAATAATAATAATAATAATAATAATAATAATAATAATAATAATAATAAGTAGTAGTAGTAGTAGTAGTAGGTTCGAATATTGTTCCGGTTTTCGACGCAGTTTTGGCGTCCCGAGTTCAATTTATTCACGATTCAGTTTCGTTCAATTCGAACTATGGCCCTTGGAAAAGACATAGCTCTCTTCGTTTGAGATGACGAACTGTCTTGGAGAAGGAAAACTCTGTATTCAAAACCAGCATGAAGAGACATGGGTTCTATCAAGATATCTTGCACTCGACACACTGCTACACCTATGGCTGCAGTACATGGAGTACACCGACATCATAACGGGGTTACAGGAATTATGACGTAATGTGAATACGGAGTCTGCACGGAAATAATCCATTCAGCTTGAATAAATCGGGAACCGATTCCGCAGTTTCGTATATTTGGCGTCCATAATGCGCATTCGTCATAAAACGCCATTGAGTTTTATTTTAATTATTTCGCCTTATGCGAGCCATTAATCTACAAAGGGTTACTTAGTGTGAATGAATAAGTAAATAATGGGAAACAGTATTAAGCAGTTAGAAAAATAGGTGGGTAATCAGTAGATAAGAATTTACCATTTCATTAAAATTTTTGAATACCGGTGTTGCAGAATATATTAAACTTAGATTTTCCCCTTTCATTGTTTGTCATACCTGATCATCCCAATGCCAATTATGGCGTGTATATATATTTTTTGTCAATGCAGTGCACGGCCCAAGTCTGTTAGCCTCTGAGTCAAAGTGAAAACATCCGTTAAAAGGAATGGGCGACATTTCAGATCGTTGATAGGATTACAGATTAAGGCAAGAACAGCAAGATAGGCGCGACCTATTCCAAAAGAGAAGTTTGCGAATTCTTTTAAAATGAAATAGATACAAGATGGATAGACAGGGAAGAACGGAACTATATATATATCAGAGAAAACTAATGTAAATAGCAAGTTTGCAACACCAGCAGAGATTGCAATAAGAAAATTAAGTTTATTGTCCCAAATTCTGGATGTAGGATTCCCTCAATGGAAAATAAAATAAGCCCTTAAGTCGTTGGTTCATGTTTTGTAATTGGGTGTTCAGTCCATGGGTCAATAAATACAAAATCAAATTCAGACTTCGTGGAAATAATACTTGATGTCCTTAGAACTGAGCAATGGGACGATATGTTAGTCTTTATTTCCGAGATGAGGTATTGTAATTTTAATCGTTCGGATTGTTGTTATTATTTTTATTGTCATATTTCCGACGTTTCAGCCGTAGTACGCTCCAACCTTCTTCAGGTAATATATGTTCGAATTTTGAACCGGGCCATTTATTTAGTTAAAATAAAAGGAATTGCATATTGGAATCAAGACAATCTACATAAATAAATGGTCCGAAACTCCGAAGTATATTACCTGAAGAAGGTCGGAGTGTACAACGACTGAAAACGTTGTTAATATGGCAATAAAGATGGGCAACAGTGCGAACGATATAAATAGTTATATGTTAAATAAATAGTTCAGTTTCGACTGACAACTGAAGAAAACCAAGGAGCTTAAAATGAATGAAACGTTGCGATCTTAAAAAAAAGATGTAATATGAGTCCGACTATAGGGAATGTAGATAAAAGCATTCTTCACTCTAAGGCCGATAGTGCCATGTCTTTTTCAAAACCTTCCTATTGGTAACAATGACATCCGAAGAATAGTTCAATGTTCAGATTCCCAGATAAAAACAATAATCTCTATCTATAAAAGACAGGATGTGTGTGTGTGTGTGTGTCTCTGTGTGTGTGTGTGTCTGTGTGTGTGCGTGTAACGAATGTACGGCCGCAATTTTCGACGGATTTGGAGAAGAATTTACATGCACATGCTCCAATTTAGCGGGAAGGCCAAAACCGACTTTTCATTTCCAAACTTCAAACGATAGTGGAAATAATGGATTTTTTCATGCTTCGACGGCAGTTTTCATGTAGTTTACGGCCATTTTGTACTAGCCAGAGTGAGAGCCTATAGCTGGCTGCCACGAATAGGCAGGAAAATTCTACTGGCCAGCGTGAGACCCAACAGCTCACTGACATGAATGTTAACTAGCATGCTAGCATGCAAAAAAATCGATAGCTGCATTCGTCACAAGTGGGAAAAATTTTAATCTGCATGGCACTTTACTCCAATTAGCTCATTCGCTTGCTTAAACTCAACGTTGATTCTGATTCCACAGAACTGGGTTGGATGTGAAAAAGTATTTGTTGTTAACATTCTTTTTTCGTTTGTTTTTTCCAGTTACGAGTCCTTTTTTAAAGCTGATCGTTTTGTGTTCATTTTGTTTAGTTCTATTTTCGTAACAGATTTAATGTTTAGTATAGAGCTTAGAAAAAATCGCAGTGTGAGATAGGCAAGAAGTAAGGCATGTAGCAACATCAGCACGGCAAAGGGCACTCCTCGAAAGGCAAGGAAGGGCAAAAATATTTTAAGTCAAGTGATAGCGATTGCTGCATGTGTCGTACGATTTTTGAATCAAGCACGGGCAACACCGGGCCATGCTGCTATTAATATATATTTTAACACAAAGTATAATTGTCCTATATCTATATATCATTTTAATTTCTAAACAATGAATACATGGATTTAGTCAGTGTTATTCCTGAAATATGGGTACGTGGCCGAGGGGTCATAACGTTCGAATTCTGAGCATGAGACACGTCTTGGAATTTAACCATTTTGTCAGCAGATGAATTCGTCATGATATCAGTCTGGAGGGGCACCAGCGTGTTTCACCTTTGGAAAGTGCCTGTCAGTGAAAATTGGTAGTCAGAACTCTTAGGCTGTGTGCGCGAATACCTACGCTAGCACGAAGTCACAAGTCGTCGTGGCCGAGGGTTTGAGAGTGCTGCCCTTGTTAAGATTGTTGATCACGATCTTTCTTAAAAAATTGTAACTAAGACCTGCATAGTTGCAGTACAGACCACAGGCGGACTCTGTGGGTATTGAATAAAAAAATGAGCGTGAGTAAGACTCTGTAATAGGGAATGATTAGCCGCCCTAGTAGACGGGTATCAGCAAGTACGACTGGGTAAAATAAGTCCGTTATAGATTCAGCAACAGACAGAATTCTATATATGATGATCAGAATAGTCGTATTATAAAAAAGGATTATGCATAATATTGCTGCTTATATTTATTTACGTTATAAATATTCATAAAAATCCTAATCCTTCTGATTTCCTTTTTCTGTATTTACATCTGACATAAAACAGGATTCAATCTGATTTCTTTTCAAAGAATAGCTCTAGGGAGACACAAAGCCCGAGTTTCGATTATTTTATTTCGCATGTTAACATTCTTCAAAGGGAACTATTGTTTGCTTATGCGGCCGTCAAGAAGACTGAAAATGTTTACCAACCGACGTGTTGAGAAAGCATAAGATGGGAATGGCGTTTCACAGAGGTTTTGCGTGATGCCGTTTCCCAAGAAATGACAATATATTTTCCATAAAAAATGACTAACAGTGATTTTATTGCTTTATATAGTACCAAAATGATATATAAGAAAATTGATAACAATGAATAAAGTAAGGGAACAATCAAGAGATATATGAGAAGAGAAAAGAATCCGAAGCAATTATTACCGACATCTTGTATTTTGAAAAACTCCCTAGGATCATGGAAAGGTCGCAGTACCGATCAAGAGTAATCAGATTATCTTTCAAATCAGATTGGCGAGAGTCTTTTGAAATAGAAAGCTGGATGCCGGAAAATGTAGATATAACTATTCTGGAAATAATAGCTTATTTAATAAAAAACATATTAATGAAGAGTGTGAGACGATTAAATGGCCACTGAATGCCGACAATTTGTAACGTTATCTTTGAAAAGTCCGACATGAACACACCAAGTTACTCAATGGGAGGCACATAAATAAACGGTACATGATAGATAGATAGATAGATAGATAGATAGATAGATAGATACGATATGAAGACAGCAAGATTGGTATATATATATATATATATATATATATATATATATATGGTGGACTTACCTGTAGTTTAGACTCTCCCGTCGTTTATTGACGTATGAGGATCAATCAATTCAGTTGATTTGAAAAGAAAGCCAGGCACATGCACATATGATTTGATTATAGTAGTGAAGGTTTTGTACAGAACCAATCACACATGTCACTAGGTTCCCGAACGACTCTCCACAGGTTTTGAATTCAGAGTTGTCCTTCTCATATTCCAGTTGCCATCCAACGCTATAGAACCCAATTTGGCCTGATTTTATCCAAAGCTGGGCTTAGAAGAAGAAGATTCATAACTATCCCAACGGTTTTAACACGTAAGTGAATGGATTCGGCTGGGATTCGAACTCAACTTTGCGATAACACTATCCGATCCGCTATCCATGCCTTCTTTATATATATATATATATATATATATATATATATATATATATATATATATATATATATATATATATATATATATATATATATATATATATATATATATATATATATATATATATATATATATATTATTTACAGAGTGATCAAAAAAAGACATAATTAAGGACAGTCAAATAGGCATCGATATAATATCCGAAAATAATTTTGATATCGTAAAATAAAGAATATTGCTCTACTTTGTATCTCTCTCTCTCTCTCTCTATATATATATATATATATATTTATCTATCTATCTATATATATATATAGATATATATATATATATATATTTATATATATATATATATATATATATATATATGTTGTTATTATTATATTTTTATTATAATAAATTATAAAACATTTTACATTGCTGCAAAAACTTTCATGTTTCAGTGCTAAGATGTCAATTCTTCATGCGATTGTAATAACTAACGATATCTATCTATCTATCTATCTATCTATATATATATATATAAAGATAGATAGATAGATAGATAGATAGATAGATAGATAGATAGATAGATAGATTTTTGCAGGTCAAAATTATAAAGTATATTTGAGTAAATATTCATACAAATATTTTACCGTTCATTGCGAATTGTGCTCAGTGAAACTTTAACCAAGGGAAACGTAATTTCAGACCAAAATATAGACCTACACTTACAATAAATGCGTAACTTAAATCAGTTATGATAAATATAACAAAATAAAAAAAAAGATGATAGAATAAAATAAATTAAAATAATAAAACAAATATATATATATATATATATATATATATATATATATATATATATATATATATTTCAGTTGCAACTAGGGATAGACGAAAAATGAAGTAAAACTATATGGTCAGGTAGGTGTCTAAATCTGGATAAAATATTTCGTTTTACAAATAAAAGGCGAGTAACATATTTCTTATATTTGTTTACTTATTTTATTTTGCTTTATTTTGCTTTATTTTGTTGGATTTTTATTATCTTATTATATTCAAGTATTTTGCGTTCACCTATGCTTTAGCTCGTAACCAACATTTGCTACCATAAACAGTCACTGACCAAAATTATGACCTGACAGTGAATTATTTGTACGTATATTTTCCTAAATATCTTGCATATTTTTCTCCAAAAAAGTTACTTTTAACTTAGCAACCGTGTATATATGTGAGATACGAGGTATAGCTTATTTCTGGGTGAGGACTGGGGCTTCCGGTTGCTTCTAAAGTATTTTCCTTCTCCATTACTTCAAGCAGACCACTTGCGTTTTCGTGGTTTACTCGCCTTTCTTGGGATGAAGTGTAAAGTATTAATATATGAATCCCCACCGAAATAGGAACATTGTTATCTGATTTTTAACTCCGACACCTTATTCTCTACACCACCGGTACATCCAAACTTACAACTTCTGGCATTCCCAAGTGGTCGCCCATCTAGGTACTGACCAGGCTCGACGTTGGTTAACTTCTGTGATCTTAAAAAAAAATACTGTTTCAATGTGATCTGGCCGTAATGTGATAGATAGATATATAGATATGAACAAATTCATATACATACATACATACATACATACATACATACATACATACATAAATACAGACAGACAGACTTAGATGTGAACGAATTCACAAAAATAAATACATAGATGGATTTCAACAAATCACAGACTTATAGATAGATATGAACAAATTTATATAGATATATTTATTGATAGATTCATATGAACATATTCATGCATATATATATATATATATATATATATATATTCATGCATATATATATATATACATATATATATATGTATATATATATATATTCATGCATATATATATATTTATTTATATATATATATATATATATATATATATATATATATATATATTGTGTATATTTATGAGCAATTTTTCATTGACACATGTTTCATTAAATAATATAGACAAGATATTTTCCAATCATACCAGTGAAAAAGTTCGATTGGTTTGATTTGCTTTTTACGGCATATCAAACTCAATCGGTCACTTAATGCCGACAACATTTTTTTTTCCTGGTAATATTTTTGTTTTGTCAAAAATCTATTTCTATTAATATTTTTTTCTCAAAAATGTATAGCTGGTAATAGTATAAAAAAAAACAACAACATATAGCTGGTAGTATAATTTATCAAAACGTATAGCTGGTAATATTAAATTTTCGCAAACGTATAATTGTTAATATTATTTTTTTAAAAACGTATAGCCGGAAACAATATTCTTTCAAAAAAATGTATAACTAGCAATATTATTTTTTCAAAAACGTACAGCTTGCAACATTATTTTATCAAAAACGTATTATCAGAGGCCTTGCTGTTGGACGTAGTTTATCGTCATACCTAGGACGCGGATGTAGTTTATCGTTTTACCTGGGACGCGAATGTAGTTTATCGTCATACCCAGGCCGCAAGTTAGATTGGGATGAAGCATTTATGGAGTACGTAAGTAAGTTACATTACTTTGTGCCATCTTGTATATGTTTACATTTCTGTGCCATTCTATGAAGTTTATTTCTGTATTTTTTCTCTCTGTTCTCTGGTTTAGATTAATGTTTTTACCAACCATTTATTGTGACGTGTGTATTGTGTTCTGCTTCTCATTATCACAATTATTATTTCAGCCCCACCCCCAAAACTAGTTTAATTTGGAATGTGTTCACCTTAGAGTGATGCTTATGAATTCTAAAAAATTAACTCGACAAGAATGCATTCAATTTTACCAATCCGACATTTTATTTGGTAGCAGACATATGAACTTATACTACCGTTACTTAATATGAATGGTTTCGCTATTTCTTACATCTTAATAGGAGTAGATAGGTTCGCCTATTGGCTGGTCCTAACAGTTTCCATGTCTATTGCACAGGAGTATAGGTTCATTCCTTTTTCCCTGTTCATGATATGGTTCAACAGTCCTCTTTCTTTCTTTTATCAGGGCCACAGTGATTTATCTGTCTTAATATATTGTTGATCAGACTATTAAATGGTGGTGACTTTCAATTTATTTAAGCATTTCATCCCAGTCAAGGCGATAGTGCCTTTATCACGCAAGGTTTTACAGAGAGTGAGAGTAAGCGTAAAGAGGGGTGTTTGAGGATAGGATATAGAGAAGGATGGGGATCAGAATCAAGGCATCAGAAAATGTCGATTGACATTACATTGGAATATTTGAAGATTATAACAATCAGGGAAGCCAGATACAAAGAGAATAACAAAGGTGCCAAGACGGATCCTTGTCTTAGTCAGGACTTGAAATTACTAGCACACAAAGGATTACAGAGAGTGAGAGTAAAGAGGGGTGTTTGAGGAAAGGATATAGAGAAGGATGGGGATCAGGATAAAGGCATCAGAAGATGTCGGTTGACATTACATTTGTATATTTGAAGATTATAACCATCAGAGAAGCCATATACAAAGAGAATAACATAGGTGCCAAGACGGATCCTTGTCTTAGTCAGGACTGGAAATTACTAGCACACAAGGAATTACAGAGAGTGAGAGTAAGAGTAAAGAGGGGTGTTTGAGGAAAGGATATAGAGAAGGATGGGGATCAGAATCAAGGCATCAGAAGATGTCGATTGACATTATATTTGAATATTTGAAGTTTATAGCTATTAGGGAAGTAATTACGTGGAATGAATCCCACATTCTGGACGTGCCAGTCAAGCTTTTGGCTTTAGAAGCGGCTTTTACATTTAACTCTTTCGAGAGTGAAAGGGTGAGACCGAGACCCCAGCCTAGTTGCACGCTTAGATTCATGCATTTTGGGTACAACTGAAGTTAGCTCGTCAGATAAGTTGCCATGAAATTATTTGTAGAAATACGGTGGGAAGCCACAACTTGTCTATGAGAAAGTTACTGTAGACGAGATGCCATATCAGGACTTATCACATTGCATATATGTGTGATCGTATCTGGTTGGCACTTTTCTGTTTTCTACCTCCGACTGGTCGTTAAGATAAGATCTCTTTAGTAGCGCTGACAGTGGCTTTCCCGATCAACAGTCGATAATATCTTTTTATCTTTAGTGACATGTAGCGCATGGGTAGAAGTCTTTGCATGTATTTCCAGTTGGTAATACTAAGGCCCCATTATACTCTGCCCTCAGCTATGCACCGGCTCGTTTTTATTACCATTGACAAAAGATAGTAACAATTATGCTGGTCTTTTTCTCTCTCCCCAAAACATATATCAAGGAAATCATAAAAAAGAAATACACCATCTAACAAAAGAAAAGCACCTCCCTACCTCACTTAGTCTTTCTTTCTGCAAAATTCGTGGCATTCATTTCAGTTTCTGCATCGTAGAATCTTTTCTCCTGGAATAGTCGACAAATATCTTTAAGCCGTCTCAAACCAAATTGAATGATTCCATTGCTACCAATGTATCCTTGTTTCCAAGATATCTTCCGATTTTCCGAAAACATTCTAGCATTCACATGCATGGTCTTCATGTTTACGTCCAGGATAATCTTCCGATGACCAAAGTATTGGAACTCGAACCCGTTGATTTATTCTTTCATGTGCTTCCATCTTTGGCGACTAAACACCGCCAACTACGTCTTTTCCTTTATCGTTCCCTCTCTTCCCAAGACTAGTATTTATTAGTCGCAATAGATGACAGTATAGAACAGCCCAAGACTGTAGTATATTAGATGCAGTAGTTGACAGTATAGAACAAGCACTTTCTTCCCAAGACTGTAGTATATTAGATGCAACAGATGACAGTGTAGAACAAGCACTTTATCCCCAAGACTGCAGTATATTAGACGCAATAGATGACAGTATACAACAAGCATTTTCTCCCCAAGACTACAGTATATTAGACGCAATAGATGACAGTATAGAACTAGCACTTTCTCCCCAAGACTGCAGTATATTAGACGCAATAGATGACAGTTTAGAACGATCACTTACTCCCCAAGACTGCAGTATACAAGAAGCAATAGATGACATTATAGAACAAGCACTTTCTACCCCCATACTGCAGTATATTAGATGCAATAGATGACAGTATAGAAAAGGCTTTTCTCTCACTTCCACTGCGAACATCTTTGTCTTTGATTCCTTTAATGCTCACAATGACACGTGGTTGAAACATTCTAAATACACTGATAATGCATTACATTTTCCGATTACCAAATCACTCACTCAAATCGTGGACTACTCGTTTCCCTAACTATGCCTCTCAGCATGCTCCTCTATCAAATCTATTTCTGACCTCCTCTCTTCGCTCTTGCCAAGCTTCACAATACTGCCCTCTTTGTAATTTGGACAAGAATGTATTAGCTATTGATATCTCATTCCCAGCATCCATTAATCAAGAAACCTCTATCCATAATACATCTTCCTGGTACTAACATGCAGGTTGGGATTAAACTCCGGGATTTCTTCGTGACCCGCCACGGACTGACATCTACAACCATCAAATTAAAATTACACCACTGAGGTTTCTTCTTGGGTCAAAGCCAGCATAGACACTTTCATCCCTTCTCGGAAGTACCAGGTGAAACCGCAATCCTCTCCATAGTTCATACTAGCATTCACAGTCACCATAGTACAGAGGAAGAAATTTTCCGGCTATACCACCGTGACATCTCTCATCATAACAAGTGGCTATTTGATATGGCTCATACCAACAGTAAGCGAGTCCTCGGAGAAGCTAAGTCCTTGTTTGCTGAGAGATTGAGGCATCGCATACCCTCTAAAAATTTGGCTCTCGTGATTACTGGCGTCTCTCTAAATAAGTGTAATGCCATCATTCCCAACTTCGGTAGATTTGAGATGTTATCTTCTTTTGCTGTTAAAGATGAATGCTTGGTCCGCAAATTCACCTCACTCTAATCTTGACTTCGAACTGATTCTCTATTGAGTGATATCGATGGTCATTCTATCATCTCTAACATTCTGTCTATATTTCTGATGCGAGGTATTATGTACACTATTTACATTATTCGGACTATTGTCCTCATCTTTGTCACCATATTTATTAAAACGTTTCGGCCTTTCGGTATCTGTCTATATTTCTGAGATGAGTTATTATATTCACTATTTACATTATTCGGACTATTTTCCTCATCTTTGTCGCCATAATTATTAAAACGTTTCGGCATTTCAGTATCTGTCTATATTTCTGAGATGAGTTATTATGTACACTATTTACATTATTCGGACTATTGTCCTCATCTTTATTACCTTTTGGCCCCGGCGTTCTTCAGGTGCTTGGAATATCCTCAAGGACACATGGCACTGTGGATAATTGCTTTAGTTAGATCCAGTGACAGAACTCAAAATGTGTGTGTCCAATATCTGGCTAAGTCAGTGGAGAACTTGGAGAAGTGAATTAACAGGATATAACTGATAACTGATAACTGATAACCATTAGATATACACATGGAATTGGAACAGTCTACACCATTGAGCGAAATAAAGCTTTCAGTTCAATATTCCAGCCACCTGAAGAAGGCCGGAGCGTTCATCGGCCTAAATGTTGTAATAAATACGGTGACAAATTTGAGGACAATATTCTGAATAATGTAAATAGTATCTCTAACCATGATCGCCATAGATATATAGACCCGAAGGCATCTCTGTAATGATCATTAAGAGGTATGCTTCCGAAATAGCTTCTGTCCTCTGTAAACTGTATAGCGATTTTCCAAGCGTAGCTTAGATGTGGCACAAAGCTGAAATTAGGGGACACCCAGTGAGGATCGAACTCACTACTCAGTCGTAATTGTTCTAGCGAGCCAAGCTTGCTAACCATTACACCGCCTTGAGGTGCTCCTGATTTTCCAAGCATAGCTTAGATGTGGCACAGGGCTGAAAGTAGGGGCACCCAGTGAGAATCGAACTCACTACTCAATGGTAAATGTTCTAGTGAGACAAGCTTGCTAACCATTACACCCCCTCGAGGTGCCCATCCTCTGTAAACTGTATAGCAAATCCCTTGCTACGTCCTGTTGCTGGAAATCATCGCCTGTTTTTCCAGTTTATAAGAATTCTGGTGAAACATCTGAACATTTCCAATTATCGATTTACAGGATATTTTTTAGATACTCTTAGAGAGCCTAATGAAAGCAGAATTGATTCTTCATCTCTCATCGCAGTGTCTTTTTTCAGACAATCAAGAAGACTTCTGTTTCTCCAGATCATCTTCTAATGTATTAACAATAACTGAATCTATCATGTTCTAGATAATAACGGTGAAACCAGTGATGTAGCATTGTTCATCTAAAAAGGCTTTGCCGGGGTCTGGCATTCAGGTTTTCTCTACGAACTGAAAAGGTATCTACGGGTACGTTTCAAAGCTGATCCAGTCATTCATAACAAATCGTGATTAAAAGTTCTAATGAACGGCCAGACGTCCACAAACTACACCAGAGATAAAAATAAATTCACATAGATAGTAAATGGGAAAATATCATATATATATATATATATATATATATATATATATATATATATATATATATATATAAAATCGTAAACACACACACACACAAACACACACACATATATTGTTGAAAGGAAACATCAAATGTCTCAACTTTGATCTTAAAACCTGGTAAGCATCAAACCGAAAATAGTGGCGTAATTCATGTTTCATAAAGTTCAAGGGTTCTGAAGTACCATGATCAACTTCGTCAAACGCTACAGCAGAGACGCCATCAAAATACTGCTTTAACAAATTTAATCTGTCAGTGTGACTTTGTCACGGCAACATGGCTGGGCTAGTATCACACTTAAGAAATCACAAATGAAATGTGTCTTTCCTTTATCTGATTTTCTACACAATAGCTTCTGCTAACATGCGTAAGTGTAAAACATAAAACCAACATCCAATGAAGAAATTCCGATAGATAAAAACTGGATAGATTGAAAAATACACTATGATAAGTAGATGTGAACAAATTCACGTATATAGATACAATAGAGATGAACAAATTCATACACACAAACACACACACACACACACATATATATATATTCATAGAAATTCACATAGATATGAACAAATTAACATCGATATGTATGTATATATATATATAGATAGATAAATAGATAGATAGATAGATAGATAGATAGATAGATAGGTAGATAGATAGATAGATACATAGATAGAGAGAGATAGATATGAACAAATTCACCTAGATAGAGTGATAGATAGATATGAAAAATTTACATGGATAGATAAACCGATAGCAAGAGATTCAAATAGATATAAACAAATTCACGCAGATATGACAAAATTCACATACATAGTTTGATAAACTAATAGATATTCGCGAAATAACATAGATATGAACAAATACGCATATATATATATATATATATATATATATGTGTGTGTGTGTGTGTGTGTGTGTGTGTGCGTATATGTGTGTATATATATATGTATATATATATATATATATACGTACATAGATACATAGATAGATATTAACAGGCTGTCAGACAGACAGATAGATAGATAGATAGATAGATAGATAGATAGATAGATAGATAGATAGATAGATATGATTGGACTGTGATAGGCAGATATATATATATATATATATATATATATATATATATATATATACGACGAAAATGAGATAGATAGATAGATAGATATGGACTGAGATAGATAGATAGATAGATAGATAGATAGATAGATAGATAGATAGATATGGACAGATTGACATAGATAGATAGATAGATAGATAGATAGATAGATAGATAGATAGATAGATAGATAGATAGATTGATTGATTGATTGAATTATGCTCAGTATAAACACACGTTCTAAGATAATATCATTTTTAAAATTATTTTAATATTATTTTCTTTTCTGGACTAGATAAGGACGGGAAATGATGTCTATGGACGCCTAGATTGAAATAAACTGTCATTTTGGTAAAACTGAAAAATTAAATAAGCATCTGATGTTCTGGAATATCAGTGTATAATCTGGAAAAATAAGTAAATATCTGGTCTGTCTTTGAACTCGAGAATAGCTAGATAAAGAAAAAACATATTTAACGTAAACGCTAAAATAAAACCGTAAAAATCATATGGACGTCGGAAGAAACGTATAAAAGCGGAAATGAAAGCAGAAATAAAAGCAAGAAAAACCAAAACAAAATGGCAGAACATCAGAAGAATATAACAGCAGAATAGAGCTGATTAAAAGCTCTCATGATAGTCACTATTTGGTTCTATCAAAGACAGCATAATCTATCTTCAGAAATGTAACCCAAAGCAACTGATCGTCTGTGAATGTTTGGCATTCATGATTCTGTATAGACAGATTAGCAAAGATCATTCAGTTCATTATGGTGTTTGCACTTGTGTAGGGTTTGGCAAGGGCATGCATGATAATAGGCGAGGCTATTTTTTGTTTTCTTCAATTCTAATAATGAAAACAAAGTCAAGGCTTTGGGGATTGGCTGCATCGGGCAATAATATTTCGAGATATGAAAACATTTTTTTATTCTCTGTTTACATATAAATAAATATCAATATTCGCTTCCAAGTTGAAAGATTTAGATTTTTCTTGTATTTACAGATACATTGTTATGTTTAACATCCTCATGCTTATTTGTAGTATTTACCTTATTTGGACTGTTGTCATCATCTTTATTGTCTTATTGACGATGTTTCGGTGGTTATACGCTCCGGCTTTCACTTCGAAATTCCAAGAAGAATTTTGAAGAAAACTGGAGCTTACAACGGCAGAACAGTCATGAATATAACTATAAAAACGAGGACAACAGACCGAATAATCTGTTTATATCTCTGAGATAAGGTATTATGTACACTATTTACATTATTCTGACTATTGTCCTCATCTTTGTCGCCATATTTATTACAACGTTTCGGCCTTTCAGTATCTGTCTATATTTCTGAGATGAGGTATTATGTAAAATTATTTACACTATTCGGACTATTGTCCGAATCTTTGTCGCCATATTTATTACAACGTTTCGGCCGATGTACGCTCCGGCCTTCTTCAAGTGGTTGGAATGTCTAACTTAACCCTTTATTTCGCTCACTGGCGGAGATTGTTCTAGTTCTACGTGCCATGTTTAACTGATGTCAATTATCAGTTATCTCCTGTTAATTTCCCTTTGAATGTTCTCCACTGCCTTAACCGGGTATTGAACTCACACTCTTTGAAGAAATGTAATTAGAATCTATATCTCTAAAGCCATGTATATGGTTATGGTACGTTGATGACACCTTCATACTCTGGCCATACCATGAAGACGTTCGGGTTCTACTGGACCATGTGAACTAAATAAGACCTTCGATGCAGTTACATGCCTTTACTTCGAAATTCTAATCATCTGAAGAAGGCCTGAGCGTACAACGGCCGTACCGTCGTGAATATGACAATAAAAATGAGGACAACAGACCGAATAATGTGAATAATTACATTGTTCGTCTCAGAAATCTAGAAAAATTATTTATTTACTTTTCCTGGAAAATAAGACAGTGAGTAAAAGAAAAAAGATAGAAGAAAATTAACTAAATCTCTGTATATATTCCTATTTTGCCCTCCATCAGTATGGCTGATGCTAACCTGCAGGAGAGAAACAAATTCCACCTTATTGGTCCCCCGTTTTTTAATGGCAATACTTTTATCGGAAGAAGTTCAGAGTATAGAAGAACTGTATATTGCGAGTGTCGCATTGCTGGATGGGCGTAGCGTGACTACAAACAACGCTATATGTAAGGCTTTCGAATCTCATTTTTTGAATATTTTTACCAGGTTGCTCCATTTGATCCCGGCTGAGTTCGACCGATACTTATTTACTAACTTTGCGGACCTGTAGGCGACTGAATCGCAGGGTGCGAGGGTAAGATAACAGAGGCTGAAATCTGGGATGCGTCGATCCTTGTTGGCAAACATGACTCTGGGTATCTCCACCTATGAGATAAATTTCAGGCAGTCGCACGTATTTTTCCCTCTGCTATCACTCGTCTTTAACCAATGGATGAAGAAATGGAAGAGGTGTGATCAAGTTGCTTCGCAAAAATAAACACGGAGGGGGAAGTAATATTAGGTTGGTGCAAAAATAATGTCGTTTTCTCACATATGTTACTACGTGAGAAAACAACATTATTTTTGCGCCAACCTAATAATTTCCGGCCATTACCTTGATTACAGAATTAAAGATTTTGGCCAAGGTCTTAGTTAATCGTTTGCAGGCTATCCTTGCACTGTGAATGGTAGGACTATTCAGGACAACTTTCATCTTGTGCGCTTGATCCTAGAACAAATCGACAGTAAAGATCAATGTAGATCATTTCAATGCATTTGACAGGGTTGACCATCGTTTTCTCGGGGCTGTACTCGAATTGGCTGAATTCGGTCGGTACTTTCGATCATGGATCAGTCTGTTGAATCAGTCTTCTGGTGCGATGGTCGAAGTGAATAGCGTAAGGTCGAAAGTTTTAATTTTGTCCAGATCAAATCGTCAGGGGTGCCCGCTTTCGCTGATGCTGTGCATTCTTCTGTTGAATCCCTTCTATATAAGCTAAAGGCGAATTCGCTCCTACATGGAATTACCCTCCCTACTGCGTCCATTGCCTATGCCGACAATGTAACCACATTCGTTAAAAACAGATTCGGAATTGACAAAGTTGGCAGTGAAATCAGCATGTATGAAAAAATAACAGGAGCCAATATAAAATGCGACAAGTCTGTGGGCTTGCGGTTGCGTGTGGGGAAAGGTGTCTCTCTTCTCGGGTTCCTCAATTGGACGGACGGGCCTCTCCGGATATTCGGCGTGTGATTTGGCCCTGAAATCCAGTTGGACAAGAACTGGCTGGAGCACCCGTTGCGGTAGTTCGTCAGTCGTCTCGGAGAATATTTTCCTTAAATGTAAAGGCAAAAGTTTGTGCCTCGCACATGTAACCCTTTACCGGCTCTCGGAGCTTCACTTTCTGACTATCGAACTAATTTTATTAGCTTGAGCCTTGTTCCACTTATAGTGGGGCGGCATCTCTCCTAAGGTACGTAAGGGGGTCTGTTACCACCACCCGTCTGTCTGAGGGCGGTCTAGAGATGCTCAGCGTTGAGATTAATCAACAGATGCTACGACTCAATTTCCTGGAAGGAATATCTTTGCAAGATGGCGGTAACGGCTTCTTCCGGAAGAAACGCTAAGAAATCCCTTCCGTCTTGTTCATGATGCCGAGGAAGAAGTCCGTTCTAAACCTCGAGCCGAATGCTCTTTCTATCGAGAGTGTCGGCTGAATGACATTACACGGGTCAAGGATAGCTTCTCTGACACCTGACTTATTTTCCTAAGGCATTTATATCGCGTGCTAGCGCGGTGGTTGGCACTTGAGATACGCTAAGGGATAAGCTCGGTTTGATTGAAAGGTTTCTCTCTCTATGGCCTTAGACGCCCGGGTTGAGGTCCTTCAATAACGGCGAGGTAACCTTCACCTGGTTGGTATTAAGGAAGACCCTCTGTGTAGGCAAAATGCACTGTGCAGCGGGGCTGGCAGTTACGGCAAAGATCGTACGCTGCGGCAGGACTGTGGAATTCTTGGGGCACATCTTTTTTTTTTGTGAGAGGTATTCTTGCTACACCCTGTCGTTAATGTCTTACCATTATATGGGAGGTATTTTTGCTGCACCTTGTGGCTAACGGTTAACCATTATGTGGGAGTCATTTTTCCATCACCCTGTCGCTAATGCCTTAACATTATGTAGGAGATATTTTTGCTGCACCCTGGGGTTAATGCAGTTTGCCTTATGTGGGAGTCATTCTTCCTGCACCTTCTCATTAATCTCTAATGTAGGAGACATTTTTGCTGCACAGTGTCGTTAATCTCTTGCTACTATGAATCAGGTATTTTTGCTGCAACCCATCGCTAATATCTTACCATTAAGTGAGAGATATTTTGTTGCAGTCTGTATATTACTAGTTATTTTCAAATTATAATTGCTGTAGGCATTTTTTCTTGGAGAGTTGCTGGGAGTTTTCCCTGCGGATGAAGCCTCTGTAAATCTCTAAACCCCTGAATACGTTCTATGATGAAGCAACCACGAATGTGATATTAAAATTTCTGAAAACAACATTGAATCTACAGGTCTTGATTGATCGACTGAGTTAATTGTTCCTCTTTTACAGCTAATCAAACTTTAGCAGGTTATTTAAAACAAGAAAACGTTTTTTAGATCATAAGAATAATTTGGAGATAATATTGGTTTACTAATGCAACTCCTGATAATTAACCCATAGCTAGGGGAAGACGAGTAGATTCCTACATTACACAAGGCTATTTGCGCGTAAGAGAAAACAAGGAAAACTACTGGAATTTTAATTCGATTTTCTGATTCTCACTTTTGAACTGTTTAGGTCTTGAATTGTCGCTTCATTCTTAAGAGGTTTTTCTCATGCCCGAATTATTACAGACATAAGCTCCAACCTAATATTTGACAGAATCTTTCGAAAAGCAACAGGAAACCACTCCACGATATTTCCCAGTTTGCAGATATCAAATAAGATATTTCTGAACCCTAGTAGAGCGATGATAACGTAAATCCTAATGTTATATGACATTAAAACTAACTTACTCAGGTAAATTCTTAGTAATTTGTTATTTGCTTTAGCTTTTGTTAACCTTCGTATTCAGTCTCAGGTCTTTAAGAAGAGCCATATTAACAATATCCTTTTTCTGTCTAGAACAAACTTCTGAAAAATGAAAGTATTTTTATTTACTCTTTACATGCACAAAATAAACCCTTTTTCCAAACATATAAACGCGTATATTAAAATCGATGATTTCTTTTGCTCTAGTATGAGTCAATAGATTTTTTTTTCTGTTCGCCTTGACATTTCTGGCATATTCGTTTACTACACTATTCTTCGTTCTTGTTGCCAGTTCGCTTTTCAAAATAAGGAATCGAAGCTAAAAGTGCAACTTTGCTGTTCTTTTGTATTTCTATTATTATATTATCCATCCTCGGCGAATTACCACTGCGCACGCGCAAGTTTCTTTCTCAGCTTTCACCAGAAACCAAATTAAATTTAAAAAAAAAAGACACGAAGGAACATCCACGTAATAGTTTCCCGCTCAGAGTAATGGAATTTGCAAAGGATTTTCACTCCAAAAGTAGAGGAATATTACCAGGTAGGAAACTGAGAAACAAAACTAAGGGATAACGATTTTGAAGCTTGTCCCTATAGAATTTATTCCGGAATGACGCATTATTCTTCGTTTTGGTTGTTTTCAGAATCGTTTTAAAACTCTTTTAATTCTGTGAAACAAATAAATTAACAAGAGCCATTATATATTTAAGAAAATTTGATTGCATTAAAGCGTTGGTTAAAAGTAAAGACATTTTGAATCTTAATTACGAATATGCAAAAAGGAAACTTACTTGTAATGATTATTGTCTCGCTCAACGTGTATGAAATTAAATGACAAATTTGAGCAATTTTTTTCGTTCTCGATAGAACAAAAATGGCTTAAATTCAGTAAAGTATCTTGCAATGCTTACTACAGTCGCAGCAAAATAATTTGCCGTGTACAGAGCGTGTTATGTTTTGTAATCCATAAATACATTCATACATTCATAGCTATCTATCTATCAATGCATACAATATATATCGGAGATTATGTGAAATATTTGGTCTAATATTAGGAGGTGTGAATTTAGTTTTGTATTGCAATTCCTATGGTTTTATATGTTTAAGATCTGTTTACAAATGTATCAGTTTACGTAAACCATAGTAATAGCAATGTAAAACTTGATTATACACATTTTGTTCACGGCAGCTAATACACACATACATACATACATACATACATACATACATAAACAATGCTTAGAGGTGCAAAATCTGTATACTGTTTTAAAAACAAGGAATTTATTAATGGTAATAGTCACCAAGGCCCTTTCCTCCAAAATTTCATCAGGAGATGCTGGACTAGGTTTGAGTTTCAATCGTTTCGAAAGGATGAATTGCCCTACATCAAATTAAGTAATTTCTTATATGAATTTAATTGTTAGTGCGCTGCTGGTTATGTGTTGCGTACAACCTTGCATTTGAAAACAAGAATTAATCAACATGTACCTTCTAAAATACGACATAGCAAAATAGATAACATGTTATCTTCCCTCTACAAAAATGGAATCGGCTATTGCTCAACAACTAGTAGAGAATATAGCCTGTGCCAAGTCGTATACGAAAGAGTGGTTCACAATTATTCACATAGCTGGTTCCAACAATCATTTGAAGAATTTGGATTCAATCTGTATAGGATTACGGAAACCTTCTCTTTGTCGGTAGAATGACTTTGTGAAGTCCCTCAATTTGTTGATGGATATTTTATTTTAACTCTCCCTCACTAATTATTTACACGCGGTTTCCCCCTTCCCTCGTTATAAGTATATATACTTATATGTTATTGATTTAACGTGTTTCCCTCTTTTTTTGCTTTTTGTTCTCTTCATTTTCATTGTTGTTCTTTTCTTTTAATTTATCAATTTTCCCAACGATCTTCTCCTGATGAGATGTTGAACGAAAGGGCCTTAGGGACTATTACCATTAATAAATTCCTTGTTTTTAAAACATTACACACACACACACACACACACACACACACATATATATATATATATATATATATATATATATATATATATATATATATATATATATATAGAGAGAGAGAGAGAGAGAGAGAGAGAGAGAGATGGGAAACAAAACAGTTGAGGGAAGCAACTGCCAAAACATAAATCTCTTATCAAGATAAAATCTTGAATATGAATCGACAATACTGAAAAAAGAAAGATGAAAAAGGCCTAAAGGCATACTTTACTCAGTAAAGTGCTCGAAGCCTAGATTGCTTAGACAGAGCCAAATAAGCTTACAAACATTAAATCAAATGTAAGTATGGCTATAGAGGTAATTCCAGTTTCACGCTCACTTTATTTCCAAACGACTTTAGCGGAAAACGTTTTTCCGTTCTAATTGTCTGAAAAGCGTGGAACTCGGATAGGGTAAGAACCATTCTTTCATATATATATATATATATATATATATATATATATATATATATATATATATATATATATATATATATATATATATATTGATACAAATATTTAAGTAAATTCTCTGTTTACAATAAAAATTATTAACAGCATTTGAATGACAGAGAAATATCATACAAAATATGTGTACTCCAAAAGGAATCGGAACTGTATCTTAAACGGAACCGTCATAAAGCCTGATGGGCTGTACCATTTTACTACAGAGGAAGCGTTTTTATTATCAGGGTCTAATTACTTTTTTTACACTACAAATTTCCATGTTTTCTCTTGAAGGTTTATATCTGCTCAAAGCCTAGAGTAACTGCATGTTTCGGCTTTTTACCCTGGTTTACAACCAGAAATACTGCCATATTCCAAATGACTTGTTTCCCTACCCTTTAATTGTCTCTCAGAACATCTATATCATCTGTATAGGTCATTTCATCAGGTTTGTTAGTCTTAAGAATATTGTCTCAAAAGACTGACGTGCCATATATAGAGCATTCATATTATGAATACTCTAAAACAATGCCAATTATACCATCATTGCTAGACTTTCACTCCCTGCGTATTAATGCCATTCCAACCATTACTGGGGTGAAATGGAGACCCCTTCTTTTTACTTGCTTTCTTGATAGCTACAATCTTCAGAAACTTAATTGCAACATCAAATGGAATCTTCTGTCTTCTAGTATTCCATTCATCTTTTGTCATTTTCTCAATCCTCCCTATCACCAATCTTCTTTTTTACTTTCACTTTCACTCCCTGTAACCTGTTGCGTACTAGTGGGATTCTGATCCTCCTTGGGGTGAAGTGATTATAAAAAATGTCTGCATATATTTCTTGCGCAATTTGTCGGAAATCTATCTTATATATGCCAGTTTCAAATGCATTGTTGATTCACTGTTTTTGTTGACCAATTATTCGATCGTCTTGGCCGTGTGGAGAGAATGAGATCCGGTTTTGAATTACACCAGAGTCTATTTGTTAGGGAAGTGACCTTGATAGTGACAAACTGGCGAGACGTTTGCAGTTCGAAGCCTTTTAAGCAAATTTAGTTAATCTAAACTCCGAAGTCAGTTGACGATTGTACTGGCTGAAACCTCATTGTGAGCGAATTTTTGAACGTACTGACGTTTCTCGAACTGGTGAACACGCCAGATTATGCGTTCTCTCAAAAAAAAAAAACAAAAAAAAAACAAACGTATGTATTCATAGAACGTTGACGACACTCAGTTACAGAGAGACGCTAGAAAACATCTTGTCGCTAAATATCCAAGTACCAAATTAAAAAGACACGCTAGATTATATCTTGATCCTTAAGATACCAATAATTAAAAGAGAAATAAATAAGTTGTCATTTGACCAACAGATTGAGAGTATCCATTCTGCAAAGATAACTGTGCCGTATGGCTGTGATAGATTTTCATATTGTAATGTAGTCTTCAGTCCTTAGTCTCATAGAATTTCCTTGGGGAAATATGTCATTAGATGTGTGGATCATGTCTAACATTCCTCTTGAAGAAGGTGAAACATGCTATGCAATCTCTTAAACTGTCTCATATAGCAAACACGTTAACAGATCCAGTGAATGAGGTTTCGAAGGCAAAGGTCGCCGTCCTAAATTATTAGCTAGTTCCTAAATAATATGTTGTTGATAAAAGTTTTAATGTTTTACAAACAAAAAATGTTTTTTGTTAGTAAATACATTAAACAATATTTTAATAAAAATAATAAATAATGTTTTGTTATCAAAGATATAAGGTTAAGAGGAAGAATATCTGAATTTATAACCAGTTTTTCTTCTTGAATTAGTCTATATAAACAGTGTTTAAATAAAGTTAAAAAAGGGAGCCTGAATATCTACACATTTCCACCATCAAGTTACAAGATTATTTATGCCTTTACGATAAAAATATAAAAGTTTTGATGACAAAAATATTTGAGTGCAATTTCTGTATCTTTTTAGAGACGAGATAATTTTTTGGATTAAAATTGCTAAGATAATACTAAAACTTGAATCCGGGGGAAATATGTTAGATGTGGCAACTTTTTGTATAACAAGTCGGTTAGCTTCCATAGCATCATTTTGTCAGCATTTTTTATTTTAGCAAAATGAATGCTCATTTCTTCTACCTCTAATTTCAACCAATATACAGTCATCCACAGACAGACTGTTTAGCTGTATCACAGCTCATCGGTGTGGCAAGACGTTCGTTTGTCTCTAGCTAGGATCGAAATCCGATGGAATTGGCGTCAGTCGGAGAATCTACCCCTAAGCCGTTGTCGCACGGCATTGGTAAGTGTGAATTTAAGCGTATTTATTTTAAGATAAATACGCCTGTGTCAGAGAGAACTGGAGTCGTTTCATCGATAGTATTGCATTAGTAGCAGTAATAGTCATTGTTTACAAACTCAAATTTCACCGGAGAGAGCTCAAATTAAATAATTTTTCAGGAGCACATACTGTCATCCACAGACAGATTGTTTTGCTGTATCACAGATCATCACTGTGGCTAGATGTCCGGTTTTCTCTAGCTATATATATATATATATATATATATATATATATATATATATATATATATATATATATATTCTAAAAGACACAAACACTAAAAGTTCATGTGGTAATGATTATTTCATTAAGGTTGTAAAAACGGCTCCAATTAATCATAACTTCAAATATTCTTTTGCAAATATATAATCCATTTACGAAAAATAATTGCTCAATTTTTACTCCATCCCTTAGTTTAAATCGTCATGTTGGATTGGTTGATCTGAGTAAAGTCCGCAAACCGTATAAACACCCCCATTAATTTTTTTTACAAAATATGAGGCTGTGTTTTGCTTTTGAATCTGAATAAATGGTTAACGTGCCAGAAATTTACAATCGCCAATTATTTACAATCGAAACATGATTGCAACTGTGTAGCGATTTTGACATATTTTTCGATGAAATATCCTAAAATAAACAATATATATATATATATATATATATATATATATATATATATATATATATATATATATTCAGAGGCGAAAATTACGTAAAGCATGAAACACGCTATCACCTCTGAGTGTTGACTCAATGTTCAATTATATATAATATAATTTATCTCTGATATTGAACGCTTTATTCCATAAATCTAGCACACCTTAAAACTTTTCTCTGACTAATCCTAATTGATTTCTTACCCCTTCAGCAGAAGAATATGTACGCCACAAGTCCAAGAAAAATTTGGATTATTACTACACACAAAGCACAATGGGTAAACATGGGAAAACATAAGGAAAATGAATTCCTTTTAATAATATATCGAAATAACCACTGATGAAGGTCATGAGAGCCGAAATATGTGTTGCCAAAATATGGAAAATAAATTATAATATATATTTAAAAAAAATCCAGATTATAACCAAAAACGTTTCCGACTTCTTTCTTTCTCTGGAACAACCATAACCTCTCCCTTATATATATATATATATATATATATATATATATATATATATATATATATATATATATATATATATATGCGTCTCTGCGTGTGGGGGGAAATAATTATTCGTACACATATAATTTTTAATTTATTTTCTTTCCGCTGAAGATTCTTAAATTCCGCAGTGTTATAATTCAGTCAGTTAGTGTCTTACGTTATACACGATTGGTCGGTCATCTATCTTTCGAGACATGACTGACGAGGCAGAATTTTCCCGCAGTAGACTGTCATTTCTTCGGTAGACTGGTTGCCAACCATGGCTAAAACACCCTCTTTGTCCCGACATTCAATACATAACTCAGTTATTTGCGGAGAATTCATATCTTTCCCAAGGGTATTTGCGGAGAATTCATATCTTTCCCAAGGGTATTTGCGTGGGACTGAATCGAACGAACTCACCTGGAATTAGAACTCGGCAAGCTGATATCCATTGTATCACAACGCACAGTTTCATAATTGTGGATGGAATTTATATATTGTTCTCTCCGCTTCGATCCTCCAGAATTAAATAAACATCACGCTTGTCAAATGTCACGGATTAGAACATAGTCTTTAGTACTACCTTGAAACAAGCCTTATATGCAGATAAAACAGTTCTGACACATTATCTTGTAATATCGTTCGTCGACCTCTATGCAGACTTGTGAAAGCGGCTTCCATTGCCGATTTTTCCTGGCGATACTCGCCTGTTTCCCAACGCTATAAGATTTGATAAATGGATTTGGCTTGTAGAAAGCTTTCAGGCCTGCACAATGAAATTTCATCTTTCCTCTCTGTTATACCCAGAGTTCAAATGTCAGAACCCAGCAAGGAATACGATAACAGAAATTCTTCCGAGTCGTAGATTATGTTTTCTTGATTATTTCTAAGCAGATGAACGTTCAAGAATGAAGAACTCATCCTCACTTAACTTCGAAATATAATAATTAAATAAACATTTTATAAAATAATTAAAATCTGTATTAATTAATAATCCCCAATTGTTAATTAATGACGATGTCTGATCAGAAAGTATCGGGACTATAGTCATGTTAATGGAGTTCAAATACCCTGGGTGAAGCTGATTAGTACAGATTGACCTTGAACAGGATCGCGCATACACATTAAGCTATAACGTTCTCGCTTAGTTTACTCGCTTATAGGAGTGCTTAGAAGGAAAATGTGTGGAGTGTGTGCAGTGTAGACTTCTCCTCACACTATCACGGTTCCATCAGTAACCATGGCTTTTTCCACAGCTTTTGGCCAAACACAACATTCCTCACATCTGACAACAACTATATTATTAAATCTCGCTCCTTGCAACATCTACCTATTCAATGATCAAAACCTACTTGAATGGAACAAGATTTAAATATGTCGAGGCTATTCAAGAAAATGCGACGAGGAAGCTTCTCGCTATTTCAAAAAAGGTGTTCCAGGAATGCTTCCATCAATGCAAACGACGTTAGATAAAGTCGTTTCAGTAGGGGACTACTTCGAAGCAGATTAAATGCAGAATTGATATCCTTTGTAGTTTTCTTTCAGTCTCGATACTTTTTGATCAGACCTTGTATGAGGATATAAAATAAATTCTATATTTGAAATCCGCACAATATACTCTAAAGAAAAATGTAAGATGTATTTTAAGTTTGATGGGAGCCAGTCTGTGTTCGCATGTCGAGGTTAGTTGAATCTATCAATATATTATTGTAGCGAGAATATTAATATCTGTACTTCCCCGATACTATAGATTTTCGATCATTTGATATCTTGAATATAACTATTTCTTTTTATTACAGGCAAGATGGGATTTGCACATAGAGTAGCCATTATTGGCGCGAAAAATAGAATTGGAGTGCCGGGTTCAAATTCCAACCATGTTTGTTGCACTTACATTCGCATAAATAGCCTGGTGAAAAGGTATGAATCCATAATTAAAGTACCATCTCAGGCTGCTTTCTTTGGTTGACAAAAAATGCATGTCAGAAATCATTAATTATTTTCCACTCTACAGCGTCTATCCTACAAATGAAATGTCGCAAGCCTCGTGGGAGAGGCTCCCAAGAGGATACAACCCAAATTACTAAGTCGAGTGTTAAGCCTTACGCATTCTACATACCCTGTGCACTTCTTACGTCCTCCTCTTCAGTGCATCAACCTCAATTAATAATCACCTACCTTGAGCGGATCATTGGTCCTGTATTGGATGATCAATTAGTAAAAGAACTGAAACATTGCATGTAAGTTTGCGTACTCTACACCGTAAAAGTCTACCTCAACAACCCCACTCATTCACCCGGCATAAAATTCTTCAGTTGTCTAAAAACACTAAAAAGGACGATGATGAGGATAGACAAGTTCAAGTTTGATTGATTCTTCCCAATTTACTATTTAATTATATTATTAGAAATATTCATTAATTTTCCTTCAGAAGAACTTGAAGTGAGATTCCAGTGTAACTGGCATTTAGAGGCATTTCAGTAAGATGTTCGGCCTGTTATGTTTTAAGTAAACATATCAGGCCGAACATCTAACTAAAATCTGACCAGCTGACCAAGTGACGAATCATGAGAAGCTTTTTTAAAATCTTTCTTGATAAGAGTGTTTTCTTTTCAGTACCCCTAGTATGTTCATCTTAAGAACAAGCTACTATATTCCCTCTATACCCTTCTGGAGAAAAATCGTATATATATATATATATATATATATATATATATATATATATATATATATATATATATATATATATATATATATAAACACTACTTTTTTCTATACGTTTATGTATTCAAATCATTATAAGCATCTTTGGTTATTACAGATCGTATTAGATATAAAATATTTTGAAGAATACCATCTGGCTCTGTCTCTCTTCAGGTTTTCATTATCATTTTGACTGGTATAACTTATGAGTTGATCATTCTTAGTAAAAAATAAAGATAAGCTGTATGCGTATGGAGAATGCGTCATAAATTTTGCACTATAATATCCCCAGCTTTTTGACGGCGATTCTGTTCACTGCATCAGATGTAATCATATTGGCAAAAACATAGAAATATATTTTTCCAATTAATGAATAACCAAAAAATCTTGTGGAAAGCAAAATTGGTCTTATCGAGTTATTTGCTAATTAACTTGCTTATTAAGATATCCGTAATGAATAAAGAATAAATTGCATTGGAAATATGGATTCCGTCATGTTTCAATAAATTCCAGCTTTTCTCTCTTGTAGTTATAAAAAATGAATTTAAGCCAGTATAACCACAAATGAATAACAATTTCAATCAAAATTCTCAGGTTTCGAAATTGGGTCTGATTTTGGGAAATCGTAATTTAGTAAGCCGAGAAGGAATTTTGCCCCTTGTTACCAGGAAGATCATACGAAGAAAGAGCAAAGGGTCAGGGAAATGCTAAACAGACAGACAAAATCTAGCCATGAACTGGTTACAGCAGGAGATGATTAATCACTGTGGCCAGAGATAGATAAGCTTCAATATGGCCGCCATCCAGTTTGGCGACATACACATATGTGTTTGTATGTGTGTGTGAGTGTGCGTGCGCGCACACACACACACACACACACACACACACACACACACATATATATTATAATATTTTTATAATAAAAATTACAATATAAACATTTTATATCGCTACACAAAAACTTCCAGAGCATCTGTACTATATTCATAATTACTTTTGTTATGTGTTGGGATTATTAATTTTTAATAAAGATAGCTTAAATAATTGTAGTTTCTGGTTATTATTCTCTGGGTGAAGTATTGAGGTATTGTCAACTCATATGCTTCTAAATTGTACATTTGGACAAGAATGTATTTTTAGATATTGATAAATGGCTTATGAATCCTTTAAGTATAGGGTGAGCATTCTAGATAACGTTATTGTCGTATACCCAATATAAATAGCCTTTTTGTCGGAGATTCCATCTCCCACGGGATAATTAAATTGATTAAGTTAGTAATACTGAATTTAGTATAGTATATAATTAATAATATTTTTTACTGGGATTTGTGGAGGATTTGGTGTGGGTGTTTTTATGGTTCCATAAATGTGACCTGCTTTATAATCACGAATTAATTTGGGAAGTTTTAAATTGTTGTGTCCTGCATTATTGGCTATCATTAGTTTGTTGATTTTTAATTTGATGTGGTTGATAGGATTCCTGTTATTTTTTAAAATTTGATGTGGTTACCAACTATTTGTTTTATCTTTGTATTATAATCAGATTTGTTTAAAACTACAAAGATTTTTTGTCTGCTTTCTTAATAATAATATCCAGATATGGACGCAACTTCTTGGCAGCAATTTTAATGGTTTCGGTTGTAATTTCGAAGATTTTTTCAATTTACCATGTCTCTGTTTTATAGCTTCAGCCTTGAGTAGTTCTCGAAATTTTGCTTCTCTTCTTCTCGGAGCAGAACAATATTATATATTGTTCCATTCTTCTTGAGGTTTTTCCATACTTTCATATTACGTCTCTATTTCCTTTGTTTTATTTAAACTATTCTATTTGCGGAAAAGATGACAATTGGCTCCCAGGGTAAGTATTTCATGTTGATGTTTAGTTAATTTATATTTAGATACATTGATAAATTTATGCATTCTGCTTTGAGGATGGATAGATCCTTTATATAGTGTTTCAGGATTTTTTTTTCTTTTTATTGGTAAACGGTGTTGACATACTGATTTATTGGTAATTCCTTTAAGTCTATGTATAATATATTTTATTTGATCAGGAGTAGTTGTCTCTTTGATTTTATTGTAGATGTCTTTTGATATATTATTAAGTGTGTTTAATTTGTCATTAACTAATACAATTTGCCTTTTCACAAGGCAACATTTAAATTTCCAAGTGTTGGTGTACTGGAAAGCTGCTGGAGGATGTCAGAAATTTCCTGTCTGATTAAACAATTGAAAAAATCTTGTGTTTGCATATTTTCAATAAAATACTTTTGTAATCACTTATAAGCAGTGTATATCCGAATGTAATGAGAAGGAAAATAATATATAAATTCTAACGTTCACAGCATTAATACAAAAGTGGGCTCAATATCTAGAGTAGATCAATAATATTTCTTTTCATATAGACAAAAACAATTTACTCTCTACAAAAATGCAACCTTGTTTCGGTGCATTTAGTCGCACCTCGACTGGTGAGATACAAAATGGTTATATATATATATATATATATATATATATATATATATATATATGTATGTGTGTGTGTGTGTGTGTGTGTGTATGTGTGTGTGGATAGGCGGAGATATATATTCCGTATATTTTAGGAGAATATTTTCATTTGAACTTGTCTGATTAAACAATTTAAACAAGTTGTGTTTACTTATTTTTAATAAAATCCTTTCATCATCACGTATATATATATATATATATATATATATATATATATATGTGTGTGTGTGTGTGTGTGTGTGTATGCGCGTGTGTGTGCGTGCGTGTGTGAGTTTGTGTGTGTGTATATATATATATATATATTGTAGGAATTTGCAGGTCTGATGAATTCGATCGTATTTACGATTCCAATGGAATAAATGATGACCATGGAATATTAGTGTTTAAGCCTTTTTATTATATCCTTACTCTGTCCTGGACATTGAGTTCTACCTGGATTCTATCCTCTTGGAATTATTTTTAACACACACACACACACATATATATATATATATATATATATATATATATATATGTATGTGTATTTATGCATGTATATATATTTATATATTTTAGATATATTATTGCATATGCATGTGTATATTAACCACTAATATATTTTATATATATATATATATATATATATATATATATATATATATATATATAGAGAGAGAGAGAGAGAGAGATAGATAGATATAGATATAGATATGGAAGAGTAGTTCCAACGAGAGAAAAGTGTCTATATTAAAAAGAAGAGAGAAATCACAAACTATAAAAAAATATTTTTCATAATTTTGCTACACGAGTTTCTGGTATCGTGTGTCATCAGGCAAAGGGCGGGTATTTTCAAATATTTTTTAAAATAATTAATTTTTTTTTCCTTTATGTTTTTTGATGTTAAATATTCTCGATATGAAATATCCTCTTTTTCTGTGTTAGTGACCAAATGTCTTTTTGAACTGGCCAGAAAATAAAGCATAATATTTTTTTTCAAAAAATCCACATTACAACCAAATATATATATATATATATATATATATATATATATATATATATATATATATATATATATATATATATATATTATTTGCCGCGCATTTTTTCTCTCATGCTGGAATCAACAAACAACGCTTCAAAGCCATACCTAAGAAGATTGTACAAACTGCTCGTTACTTGCTCTTTGCAGTCGATTGCGTATTTGTGGATATACAATGGATTGCTAATAAATTCTCTAGTGTATCAAATGCCTTCGGTATGACCATGAGCAAAATAAAAACAGAACGTATCCATCATACTATCTGCAACTACCCCCAGCTGTTTATCCCACTGTTTATATTGAGGCAAAAGCCTTGAAAACCGTTTCCTCTGCCATATATCTTGGCTGTATTGTATCAAACAATGAAAAAAAGAAATTGAGAGTAGCAATAGAGTGGCTCCTTCTGCCTTCGGTCATCTTTATCAGAGGCTTTAAAATACACGTGATGTTTCATGAAATGTAAACAGTCGGTAGTATTGACATCTCTACTCTTTGGTGTAAAATCTCGAACTCTGTGTGGACGACACATCAAACTATGTGATCGCATTGAAAACAGTGAACTTCTGAATGCAAACTCAAAGACAATCTGAAAGGATGCAACATCCACTTTTCTTCCGCGGAAAATTAAGATTCAGCCCAGAGGATCTGGGCACCTGTCCTGCTTCTCATTTCTGCAAAGGTCTGAGCGAAACCGACTTGAACGTAGGAATCAACTGCGTCGTGCAAATATTAAAGAGAGTTGGCAGCATGCTGCTTCTCTCAATGATAGCATTACCTGTCACCGTTGATTTGCCGTACGGTCTTGCTTTGCATTCGCGGAAATAGGTGGCAATAGATCATCAACAACTCGAGGGAAGTGGTTCATCTACGTTTTCCAACTGTCTAAAGTTTTGCAAAACAGCTGCGGGCCACAGGTGACACATGCCTGTCCACAGAGTTTGAAGACCTCTTTAATTTACCGAGCCATCAATTGTCGCCCTCGAAGAGAGAGTTCAGTTTATATATATATATATATATATATATATATATATATATATATATATATATATATATAGCATACCGTAGACCTAAGGACCATAAAGAAATTATAGGTAGTCACCAAATTTCAGATAAGGTAAACCATAATAGACCAAGAATAAACACAAGATTTTTCCAACCATGTTACAACAAAAAGATCCTATGTTGTAACCACATTAGACGTACCAATTCGTTCACACGTTCAGTCACTAAATCTACTTCCAAAATCTTCCACAATTTTAAGTGGAGAAGTCATAACATAAATTACCTATTAGAATGCATTATTATGCCAGAAACAATATGTGAGAAAATAAAATATATCTTAAAATGAGATATCAATTTTATTTTCATTTGTGTGTAATTTAGACGACAGTTTATCCACCAAACAGTGTATGTTCCAAACATTACTTAATTACGGTTTTGTGGAGAGTGCGTAATCTAGTGTGATCAACAGCCTGAACAAGTTCAGCACGCTCAAATCCTCGGTCACGATGACTTGTGGATTCGTGCAAGCACAACCACCGATGCCTCCCAATGGTTCCGTCTATCACATTTCACCCACAAGGCTTGGGTCAACCCGTGCTATGGTTTTCAGGCACATTTCAAACCGCCTCACGCTGGGATCACTTCGCCCAGAATAATAGTAATTTTGGTAAATATATCTTAAAATGAGATATCAAATCTATTTTCATTTAATTTATACGGACAGTTTATCCACCAAACAGTGTATGTTCCAAAACTGAAGAGGTAATAAAATGTAAATTTCACCAGCAAGAATTTCTCAACACTTGGCCATTAACAGCACTTAATCAGGGAACATAAAAATAAAACCATTTCCACACCGAAAGAAGACACCCGAAATTATAAAATTAAAAATAAATCCAAACGCAATCCTCTAGTAACCACTTTCAATTCTACTATACCTCCACTCTCTCAGATAATCAAAAGTCACTGGGAAATACTACCTCTTAAACCAGAGCTAAAAGCTCTGTTTGAAGAAACCGGCTTTCTTGCATATCGTAGACCTAAGTACCTTAAGTAAATCGTAGGTGCTAACCAAACTTCAGTAAAATAACCGGAAAGAGACGAAGAATAAAAACAGTAGGATTTTCCAACCGCGTCTAATGTAATGACATTAGGCATACCAATTTGTTCACTAGTTCACTCACTAAATCTACTTTCAAAATATATCACGACACTAACACGATGCCAGAAACAATACGTGGGAAAATCTGAATGACCCTTTCACTACAGAACTGATAATTATCGGAATCGGATCAAGTCGGGTCCACACGAAAAATTATTACCTGTAGAACAACATCCTCGTCTAGAAAAAAAAAATGATTTTAAGAGCCATGCAAAGTAGGTAAACTTATAGAAAATTCTAGAAGAACATAAATGGACTTTTCGCCTCGAAACGCTTTGTCCAGAAGAACCACAAATTTAACAACACAGAATTAATATATAAATCGATCACTACCCACATTTTTCACCCACACAAGACAGACATGCTTACAGAAGTGTTGAGTTCACTCTCTCTCTCTCTCACTCTCTCTCTCTTTCTCGTTCTCTCACCCGCACACACACAAATATATGTACACATACACACAACACACTCACTCCAAGAAAAATAAAATACTAGCAAGCAGGGGTTCTTTTTCTCCATATGTTGACAACGCTGGCTGAAACTTGTCGTGGAACTTAATTGAAATAATAAAACAAAAATTATGAATATACAATCTAGTGGGTCCAAATTTTTTTATTTTTACTATTTTTGTTCAGAACAAACACAAACACAACATACACACACACACAGACAAACATATTTTTTTTTATTCTAAAAGATTATAATAAGAACATTGAATTCGCTGCAGAAAAGCGTCCATGTTTACTTTGAATGTAATTCTTCAATGAATGGTAAGTAACTACTGATTAAATGATTTTTAAGGAAATTTTAAAAAAATTCTTACCTCTTTTCCAAAAGTTAAAGACAGAAATATAAGGTCAAAATTAAAATAAGATTTGTGGGTATGTCTTGATTAACCAATTAAATTTCAGATGTACGATAAACAAAAAAACATATATATATTCAGAGGTTGGAGGTGGGTGAGTTATTCTTATGTCATGATAAACTGATTGCGGAAAATATGTCAGCGACAAATGTAACTTAAGTATAGACAAATATGACATTTTCATTTTTTGAAAGGGTGTTGCAGGGTATAATATGTTGATCGGGAGTAAAGTTAACAGAAAAAAAAAATAATATTTTTTTATATTCAGGAAACTTCTTAAAGGGACCTGTTGATCAAATTAAAAAATGGGTAATATCTATATAAGTTATTAATAACATTAACTAGACGGCAGAGGGTAAACAAGAGAGTCTTCTAACCACCCACCATCCGTAATCAAATATATACACTCCTCTATAGAATATAGGATTAGCATTATTTTAAAAGACACCTTCCAGGGAAGGTGTCTTTTAAAATCATACTGAATTTTATAACACTGCCTTAAAAATAGTTGCTATGAGTGCCCTGATATCATATATATAAAACATAAGAACAGCGATAGTAGAAATAAAAGTAGAAGGAGAAATATCATTTGGTACAAACCCCCATTTAACTAAATTCATAGTATTAATTAAATCAATAGAATAACGTGAGTAATAATTAACATTCCAAACCAACAAACCCAGATAATATCAACAAGTGTAATTGTAGAAAATCTAGCGAATGTCCATTACAAAACTGAAGACAAACAGACTATTTTGTTTACCTAAGCACTATTTCCACTATAGAAAATCCAACATTGAAAAATTTTGATATCGGAAGTACCAAGAATTCCTTTAAACTAAGTGGTACCATCATGTATTATCTTTTCCCATGTATTATCTTTCTAAATATTTTAGGGACTTAAATGAAGTAAATAAAATCACTACGGTAAAATGGAAAATACTGAAGAAAGACTAAAACTTGTAAATCTTTAAATGAACCGTGCTTCTTATGTTTACAGGAAAAATTAGAGATAATCAAATTTTCTGACAAAGAAGTTCTATTGAATCAGAGAAATGAATTAACGGTAAATTGTCGACACAGTTTATGTTTTACCATAAGATATAGTTAAATTTTAAACATTCACGTATTACCATTTCTTATAGCCATAATTTATAAGTATATAATAGTCCATCCTCTACGGCTAAATGACTTATATTGCTTATTCATCTTTAATTTTGCTATGTATTTCCGTCTAGTTAGTGTTATTAATATCTTATATAGATGTTTCACATTTTTAATTTGTTTCCCTTTAAGAAGCTTCCTGAGTATAGAAAATTAAAAAAAAAAAAATTCTGTTCAATTTACGTCCGATCAACCTATTCCTCTCTGCATAACCATTTAAAAAAATTGAACATATCATATTTGTCTAGAATCAAGTTACATTTCTCGCTGACATATTTTCCGCAATCAGTTTATAATGACATAAAAATAACTCGCCCACCAGCACCCTCTGAGCATATATTTTGTATTTAGCGTACATTTGACATTTAATTCGTTAATCAAGACATAAGACACAAGTCTAATTTTAATTCTGACCTTATGTTCCGACCTTTAACTTTTGGAAAAACGGTAAGAATTTGTTTTTAAATTTCCTTAAAATCATTTAATCACCAGTTACATACCATCGCCAGAAGAAGTATTGAAACATGAAAGCTTTTGTGTAGCGATTTCAATGTTTCTATTATAAACTTTTATAATAAAAACAACAATAATATGTTGATTTGTATTAAACACTTTTCAAAAAGTAAATGGTACAAACAGTGGAATTTTACTCCATCTGTTCTTTATCTCCTTTGCATATATATATATATATATATATATATATATATATATATATATATATATATATATATATATATATACCTGTCAATTTCATAATCATAGGTTAAATGTAAGACAAAAACATTGGGTCATCCATATTCATCGGAGCCATTTTCAAATCTCTCTGGATATCGTCGTCGTCAGCCCCCGCTGGCATTCGAGCATCGGGATTGTCATCCCCTCTCGCCTTATTCCCTTTCTCCTCATCCATTAGAGGAGGTGGCGGATAAATGTTTCCTTATAAGTAAACCGCTAATAATTTCAATACCATTAGATCTAATTATATGTGATACTACACAATCATACCACCTAGATATCCAAGGAATAAAGAAATGCGTAAGTTAAGTCGCACCATTTGGTCGGTCTATCAATACTATCATATAAGTACACCAATAATACTAACATTAATATTAAATATGAAGAGAACAGGTACTAAACTTTGATGCCGGCTATATAACCATGGATTAAAGAAAGGCGTAACTTGCGTAGCAATATTTGGTAGATGAATGTTTCACTATTTACATTATTTGGACTATTGTCCTCATCATTGTCGCCATATTTATTACAACGTTTCGGCCGTTGTATGCCTCGGCCTTTTTCAGGTTGTTGGAATGTCAACCTGGACCCTTTATATTGCTCACTGGGGTAGACTGTTCTAGTTCCACGTGTCATGTTTTAATAAATGTCAGTTATCTCTTGTTGATTCGCCTCTCCAAGTTCTCCCCTGCCTTAAAAGGGTATTGAATTCACGCTCTTTGGGTCCTGTCACTGGATCTAACTAACGCCTTTATCCACTGTGCCATGTGTTCTTGTGTTCAAAGTGTGTGTTCAATACTCGGATAAGTTAGTGGAGAACTTGGAGAAGGGAAATTGACGGGAGATAACTGATAACTGACATCCATTAAACATGGCACGTGGGACTAGTACAGTCTACCCCAGTGAGCGAAATAAAGGGTTCAGTTTGACATTCCAAACACCTGAAGAAGGTCGGAGCGTACAACGACCGAAACGTTGACATAAATATGGCGACAAAGATGAGGACAATAGTCCGAATAATGTGAATAGTGTACATAATATCTCATCGCAGAAATATAGACAGATAATGAATGTTTCCTTATAAGGAAACATATAATATTACCATAACCAATATCCTTATTGCAATCAAAGGAAAACATGCATGAAAAATACTTGTCAGAATAAAGGGACGTTTTAGGTAATAAGGAAACTACTGTTGTCAAATCTTGAAGAATCTCTGTCGAAATATGGAAGCCTCAAAACCTTCAATGTGCTAAATAAATCAAGATAATGTGTATTTTGTCAATTTTTCATTTCATCAGTATATCCTTCTCTTGCGTGACTTGTTCCTTCATGACGGAGGCGATCATTTTCTTACCGAAACTGCTTGTCACTAGTGTCTCTAAGGAACATTTGAATTACTACTATTTCTCTTTCTTCTCCCTCTGCCATACATTTACAGTAACTCGCTAGCTATTCCATCTGCTCCTCTTGATCCGTGAGTATTAATTTCTCCAAATTTTATTTCCTCGTAGCTTTTCCAGTAGTCACTTCTACCTAAATTTTTAATGTCATGTTACTTCAGGAGGTAGAAAAGTCTGAATTTCCTCATTTTTTTTACTGTCTGTGAATTCGCATTCGAAAGTGTGTGTGTGTTTGTGTGTGTGTGTGTGTGTGAGATAGAGAGAGAAAGAATGATTTGATAGAGAGAGAGAGGGAGAGGGAGAGAGAGAATGATTTGATAGAGAGAGAGGGAGAGGGAGTGAGAGAGGGATTTGATAGAGAGAGAGGGAGAGGGAGAGAGAAAGAATGATTTGATAGAGAGAGAGAGGGAGCGTGAGATAATGATTTGATAGGGAGAGAGAGAGAGAGTGAGAGAATGATTTGATAGCGGGAGAGTGAAAGAGAGTGAGAGAACATGATTTGATAGAGAGAGAGGGAGAGAGAGTGAGAGAATGATTTGATAGAGAGAGAGTGAGAGTGAGAGAATGATTTGATAGAGAGACAGAGGGAGAAGGAGAGAGAATGAGAGAATATTTGATAGAGAGATAGAGAGAGAGTCGGAGAGAGAAATTGGAGTGCAGTGGTTCCCGTTCCCTCGTCTATTATCTGGACTTTATAGTTTCATAGACTGGAGGTCTTTCAAAGTTAATTATTTTCTTATTATCTGTGCGTGAGAGCGACTGGGCGGATCCCTGCATTTCCCAAGTTCATAAGGCCGAACGCAAAAGAAAAGCCAAGCCAAGCCATGGAACATTTGAACACAGCTGTGCTATGCCATTTTCCGTACCGATATCCGTTATGCAACACACACACACACACACACACACACACACACACGTACATGCGAACACACAATTCTTAAATTATTACTGTGTTTAATTGCAATACGCTCATACATTGGAAACGGTTTTCTAATTAAAATTCAAAACATGATGCAGAAGTGCAAAACAGCACATTCTGATTAATGATATTAAGAAAAACATTTATTATTAATATTTACTTATACTTTTGTTCCTTTTTTATGTAATACTTGATTGTCGTTTTTTGACAAATCGATAATATGGCTTGTCGAGTTTCTGCCAATAATGTTGCCTTAATGATAAGTCTTATTATAATAATGGGAATAATACTAATAATGATGATAATAATAATAATAAGACATTATTATTATTAATAATAATAATAATAATAATTTATCATTATTATTATTATTATATTATTATTATCTGAGAACATTAATTAGAGAAATTATCAATAATAATAATTATTATTATTATTGTTGTTGTTTTAATGCTAGTAATTGCAATTAAGTAGAGAAATAACGAAAATAAAGTGAGGTTACAATTTCCATGAGAAGAGAACAGTAAATAATTATGTAACATTAACACTGTACACTTTTCTATGGTCTGTAGTTGCGTAGCCTTCTTATGTTACATACTGATATTATGCTTTCCGTAGTAGTTTTTTTACGGAATGGACTTATTAATACGATAACAAATAGATTTTGAAGAGTGTTTCCCTAATCTCATACCGATTCCCCATCAATTCTATAGAGCCTAGTCTACTCTTTATAGATTCATATCGCTCCAATATTCTCTATCCGGAGACGAAACGAATGAGCTCAGGTGGAAGTCGACACTTCAATCTCATTTTTACCACAGATAAAGGATATGCTGCGCCAGTAATAATTGTAATAATGGTTCCTTATAGATATCAATTGTATGCTAATGAGTATTAAAGATTGATGAATAAAATTTAGCAATTCATAGATAACTCTCTGAAAATCTGGTAAAATGAACATCATCGACACAAGATACACTACAGCTGAGGCAAGTATAAACATTGGTTCTATATTTTTATCAGGAAGATTCTTTACTCCAAAACAGGCTCTTATAGCAATGTTACCATTAAGTATAATCTTAAACACTGCAGAAAATACCAATTCTCGAACATAAGTCGAGGGCAATTCAATTATTCTACGTATATGGCTAAGATAGAATTATTTGCAATGACGACAATAAAAACGCGAAATACTGTTCTTTAAATGTAAAAAAGAAAACAGCGAAAAAAAAATTGAATTTGAGATGGAGAGATGGGAAAAGCTATAATGGACAGCGGAAAACCTTGACAGCGGTTGGAATTGACACAGTGGGTATTAAGACAATCAGGGAACAGGATCGCTGTAAGTACTCAAATGTGATTCAATCGGGATGAAAATCAGGAAGCTATACATTAGGAATAAAAGTCATGTATTTTTATGCTATGTCTATTCAGCAGATTTGGCTAGTCACGGGGTCCTGTTCTTCATGATCTGAAAATGGACATACGTATTGGAAAGCATACAGTGAATCCATGAGTCTTTAACTCTCTCCAGAAAACAAGATTTAAAAACCGTGGAAAAAGCAATGCTAAACAGGGATTTTACATTTGCCTACTCTGTTGTTCAAGATGACGGTCGTCTTTGAGTATAGAATCCAGAGGTTAGCAGTGAATATTTCGAAGACAGTAGCGAAGCGTTGTTCAGGTTATCAGTGGATATCCAGGTAAAGTAACAGAGCGTAGTTCAGTAGTTCTTCCTTCTGTTCTTTCGCCTGACAAGTTGGCACTGGACATTCGGAGAGGGTAAACAAAATGGCCGCCTTTATACACGACAGATTGAATATTTTACGTCTTCTGATTGGTTAACCTTCTATTGGTGGACTATAAAGTGAGTCAAAGTGAGTTTTGACTTGCTCACTAGTACATGCATAGACACAAAAAACTGCAACATACTCGACATATTCTACTAGAAAACTTTCCTTTTACAGAATCGTGTCTACCCTGCTACTTAACGCATAGCTAGGAGGTGGAGAAATAGATTCATGCTTTTCGCAAGCACAAGGAATTCAGCGGCTTATCGTAAGGGAGGGTTATCTTCATTCAGTTGTCGCTTCTGTTTTCGGGCAGAGTATGACTCAGTTATGGCTCTGCCGCGGTCAGAGACCCAAATGGGGAAAATGAAAACCGTGAGGATCACGATCCCGGGAAAAATCTGCCCGTGGCTGCACACCCACATTGCACTAGAGAGGAGGAATCGGTAGTAATGCTGAAACAAACGCAACTGATGGCTGAGGGAGCTGCGCAATTTTTGTCCCTAGCCCGATTGTACGCGCTAGTGGTTCCCACATAAAACCCGAGCACGTGTCACATATTGTCTTAGAAGGGATAAATAAATAGGCGGGCAAGTATACGCGCTAGGCTATGCGGGAATTTGAACATGGCATACTGTACAAACTAGACGTTCCCAATCAAATATTGGGAAAATGAAAAACGTATCAATGAGCCGGCTGACGTGAAAATACGTGAGGATGCACAAAGATAACCATTCCAAACACGAAACAGATTAGTTGAGAAAATGATAGAAGGTTTTGGGGAACTGATCATTATGACCGTGGATAAACGTTAAAAATTGTATTAAAGAACGATATAATACGAGACGAAAACATCAACACTGCACGAAAAAAAAGCGCAAAGCTTTAATATCGTCAATGAACTCTGTATTCAAATGTTGTATAGCTAAATTGGATAATGAAATTCTATGAAGTGAAGAAATATAATAAACAATTTTCAAATCAGGTCGGAAGAGGACAAGGACTGATCAAATGTTGAACAGGGAAATTTATTAAAAAAAAGAAGAAATTATTTTAAGAAATGTTTATACGTTCTTTTTATAGATACATATATTTAAGTAAATGCTTTGTTTTTAATAAACAGTATTAAACAACATTTACCGGCCTGAATGTCCGAGAAATCTTCACAGAAAATATACGTCCTCCGACAGGAATCGAACCTGTAACCTATACGAAACCGCTATATAGCCTGACATGATTTTACTGAGTGAGACACTGAGGAGCGTTTCGGTTAGCAAAGTCGATTTTACTGTATTTAAACTACAATTTTTCAAGAATTTTCTCACGTACATTCATATCTGCTCGATGCGTATCCAAATGTAAACAAATGACGTCACACATTATGAAATGGACAAAGTCTTATTTGAAGACATTTTTATGTTTATACGTTCTTTTTATAGATGCAAATATTTATGTCAATGCTCTGCTTTATAATAAACAGTATTCATATCATTTGGAATGTCCAAGAAATTTTCATAGAAAATATGCATGGCAAAAATAAAATAATAAATAGCGGGCGAAAACTCATGAACATGAGAAGGACACTGATGTAATGAATATTCATGTAATTGACTGGTGTCAGACATAAATACAGACTAATGCGGAGATACAGGACGACGCCTATTGGCTACGTCTATCGTCTTCGCCTATTGCCTAGACCTATTGCCTAGACCTATTGCCTAGGCCTATTGCCAACCATTACGACGAGGACCAGTCCATTACGGTTACCTGCTAGATTGTCCTACCCAGTGACAGTAGTCCAAAACCACTTTGCTACTTCGAACAAATATATCCCTTTCCGGGACATATCAGACACATACAAAGTGAAAGAACATTTTTTATAATTGAAATTTACATTACATTAAGCTCTACAGCGAAAATTGAGATACCTCCTAAAAATCGCCTGTGCAGCGAAATGTTTTTTGGACTAATTTTCAAAGCAAGGCTCGATAACCACACAAGGTAGAGGATTACTATTGAAATGATTATGATGAATGACATGTAAGATATGACTGAAAGACGATAGAGCGAACAGATAATGATTTATCCTCGACTTGATGAGGTTAGAATTGTAATGTTCAGGGAAGCATTGACACAGTAGTTTGATCCAAAGTTTAACACATTTGGGGAAAAGCTGAGTGAATGTTTTTGAAGCCATGGCAGCAATATGGTATGACCAATGCAGACATGAACTGGTGGAACCAAAGAATAGAGCTGCCCTGTTATAGAAACAGTAATAAGCTCCAGAAAATACAAAAAGATTTTCCCCAGAAACTAGAGTAAAGCATTTTGGACTGTATGAAAACTGGAAAGTGTGTACTAAATACCTTCAGCCCAGATTCTATTCTTGGGCTAATCAGAGATTAAATTGCGAAAATTAATCAGGACCAATACAGTCAAGTGTGTCCTGAAACGCTAAAATGAAACTGTCATATTTCCAGCATCCAGATGAAACAAATATAATACACGATTAGTGAATCTGGCAAACATGTATGGTATGAATCCCAAAATGTTGTCATGACTGAGTAGGAACAATTATACACCGAGAAATGTGCAAACGATGTGGATTCAACAAGACAACCAAAAACTTTCGGAGAAGATAAAATATACAAAATATGCCTGGAATTCGACACCCAAACCGTAATCTTGTAATTGTAAAAAAGCAAATACATATATATATATATATATATATATATATATATATATATATATATATATATATATATATATATATATATATATATATATATACCAGCAGACAATAGAGCATATATGAAGGAAAGTGAAAAGATTCTTTAACTACCAGCACCTTCCCCAAAGTGACTTAAAAAATATTGGATATAAAGATTAGAATATTCCTCATGGCAGTAGGTTCACTTCGAATCGTTCCCTAAAACAGAAGGTCGTTGCAAAGGTTTACGAAGAATGTGGTAGAATTTGCCAGGGTATTATTGTCATTTCCTTTCCATCAATAAGCTGCAGACATTTTGTTTGCACATATGAAAATGGACGAATAATAATAAATAGTTATTATTATTATTATTATTATTATTATTATTATTATTATTATTATTATTATTATTTTAAACATGAACACGATGTCTTGGCGATTAGCTTTGATTGTTCTCCTGTGTGATTGTAAAGTCTCATAAAATTTTTACAGGTCCTATATCTTTAACCGGGTCTGGGTGGTGTTGATACTAATTTCTTGCTGTTTTCTTTCGTAAATATTGCATATTTTCCACTGCAGATATTGGCCCATTCTCTCATGCTGGGTTTTATATTCAGTGGGTGCCAATGCCGTGCAGCCTGATACAAGTTGGTCAATTATTTCTCGATATTTATCACAGAATCTGTATTTGGGGCTAACACACTTTTTCAATATATTTGCTTGGTAAGTCCCAGTTTGCAATCATTGGTCCTGCGCAGCATGAATAAAAATTATTATTATTATTAATAGTATTATTAATATTATTATTATTATTGTTATCATTGTTGTTGTTGTTGTTATTATTATTATTATAAAAGAAGCGAAAGAAGAAAAAGAGGATTAAAAAAATACTTAAATATAAATAAAAATATGAAACTGAATAAATTAAAATTATAAATAAAATATTATGGAAAGGATAACAATGAAACGATATTTGTACTGCTACTGCTACTGCTACTTCTACTAACACCATTAATAATAACAGTAATTGAATCATTTGCATGCTCATACATGTGAACAGGTTGTTGTTATTAATACAAATGAAAATTCCCAGCTGGAAGGAGAATAAGAAGTGCAAGGAGAAAAGCTAGAACTCATTGAATGATGAAGAATAATTATATTCAAGCTAATGGAGTTAATGATGAGAGTTGCACTGAATAAACAGTAATAGGAATCCTAATAATAAGCACTGGAATTGACAGCAAAGAATATATCAGAGCCAATTAAATCGACACGGAGAATGCCAGCACACAGAAGAATGATGTCTTTTGGGGGGAAAACGGAGAGACTGTCAACTTTCCTGAAAAGGTAATGTAGCAGGCGAGCTTAATTTGAATTTAACACAAGCAAAACAGAATATGTAAACGTGAGCGCCTAGACGTTGTGTGAAAGAACTTCTCTGGCTGGCCATTATGACAGTGAGATTGATTCCCATTGATAATCGTTTACTTGTCGCCTTGCGCCAAACCAAACTAACTTTAGTAAATAAAAACAGAATAAGAAACGTGAAACAATCTTGCAGTTATCGTTTATTTCTTAACAGCGGTTAAGCAAAGTCTGGTTTGCTCAAAGCTTAAACGGGTACCTTAAACGTATGACGTTTTTGACTTTTAAAGCCACTCAAAATCATTTTTGGCATAAAGTGACCATTAAGTTTGAGATGCCGTTAAACAAGACAATTAATCAATCAATCAAAAACATGAAGAAATTATTTGCAAAAACTGAACCAAAAATTATATTGGATTTTCTAAAAAGAATTGGTCTCTTATCAAAGATGTAGACTGATGTGTAAACAACATATCTTACCTTTTACCATTTTGCAAAAAAAATGTCCCTATCAAATGGACAAAAAATACCTAGGATTATTTTGCAGTGTACAAGCAAATAAGCTCTAGCTTGCTAAAAATGTTCTATACAAAATAGGCATTTAAAATTCATATATTTGGCATATATATATAAACTGGGTTTGGTATTAAATAACCCTCAGTGGTTGTTATGCCATAAAACCCAAACAAACAATTAAACGTATGATTAGTATTTTAAATAATGCATTTGTTTACTTTGGCTCAAATAGTCGCATCTACTTCAAACATCAAGAGATCTTAAGAGCTGAATGTTACAAGGACAATAATAAATCCGTCGATGTATATAATCCCTATTGTTAATTGATTCATTTGATTTTTACGGCTTATCAACCTTTTGTAGGTTATTTAAAGCTAGAAAATATTTTTGCCTATATTTCTGAGATGAGGTTTTTTACCTATTTAAATTGTTTACATACTTATTGTCATATTCCAGACGTTTAGGTTCGAATTTTCAACGTATTGACGAAAGCTGGAGCGTACAACGGCCGAAACATTGTGAATATGGGATAGAAGACGACGGTCCGAACAATGTAAATCGTGTAAATAAGTACAATACTTCATCTCAGAAATATTGCCAGACCCTGGAGAAGGCCGGAACATACAATGGCTTAAACGTCGTGAATATAGTAACAATGATGAGGACAACAGTCCGAACAAAGTAAATAGTGTAAATAGCTACAATACCGCATCTCAGAAAAAAAAAGAGTGAGCCTGAAGAAGACCGGAGTGTACAACCGCCGAAACGTCGTGAATATGACATTAAAGATGAAGGTGACAGTCCGAACAATGTAGATAGTGTAAATAGTTTAAATACCTCATCTCAGAAAAGCAGACAGATCCTAAAGAAGTCCGGAGCGTATAACGGCCGAAACGTCTTGAATGTGACAATAAAGATGAGGACAACAGTCTGAATAAAATAAATAATGCAGATATATTTTGATTGCATATACATTTTGGCAAAATTGGTAATTTACTGATACAAGTTCTACTAATTTACCCATTGCTGTGGAGAAGAAGTGGTTTCTTACTATTCCCAAACGTATTTGCGCGGAAGTACATCGCTAAAGCTGTAGGTAAATTGGTCGTTCCTTTATACATCTTCAATATATATCTGTCTCCTCCTGATGTCTTCTACCTTTATAAGAGCCTAACCAGGCCGATAATGGTGTATTCTTGTCATATTTGGACGAAAGCTGCTCAATTCTCACTTTCCAGTCAAAAACTTCTACGAGTCTTATGATTTATTTTCCACCCTCCATCTCTCTCTCCCACAGGCGAAATGTGGCGAAATTCTTAACCTTCTATCGCCTCTTCCAAGGAGAGTCCTCTGCGAAATATATTCATTGATTCCGTCAGGTCTAACCTTCATGGCTAGGACCCGCCATCACACCTACATTGTAATAAAACTATGAAACTGAAAAAATTAAAATTATAAATAAAACATTATGGAAAGGATAACAATGAAACGATATTAGTACTGCTACTGCTACTGCTACTAACACCGTTAATAATAATAGTATTCCCTTCATAATCAATCAGAAAATCTACTTGAACTGCTTCTTTCCTCGAAAAGACTCGAAAGGGGATTCTTCCTCAATCACTACAACCATAGCCTATTCACGTCTATGGGTAACCGTTATCTTCCACACTTATCCGTATAAACTACCATTTAATGTGACCCTCTACCTTGAGTAGTTCTCTGGACTTGTAAAGGGTAAATCCTACTTTAAAAATATTAGGTTGGTGCAAAAATAATGTCGTTTCCTCACATATGTTACTTTTATATATGATTTCTGAATTTATTCATTGATATATATAGCCATGTTATATATCATTTTGAAGCGCGTTTTTCGCTCTATCGAATCGTGTTATTCGTTACCGTTCTCAATCTCTTCATTCATTTTTTTTGCAGGCTTCTCGACAGCACGGACAAAATTCAAATCCACACGATTTTCTTGTTCCTGTTCAAACTAGGCCGAAATGCTGTCGAGACAGCTCGTGATATCAACGATGCGTTTGGCCCAGGAACCACTAATGAACGTGTGGCACAACGGTGGTTCAAGAAATTTCGCAAATGCTGACGAGAGCCTCGAAGATGAAGACGGTCGCGGCCGGGCGACTGCGGTTGATAACGAACATTTGAAAGCCTTAACTGAAGCTGATCCTCGCAAAACCACCCAAGGAGTTGCTGTTGAACTCGAGGTCGACCACTCAACAGTCGTTCGCCATTTAAAGCAAATAGGGAAGTCGAAAAAGTTGGATAAATGGGTGAACGATAATAAAAAAAAAATCGTCAAAAACGACATTATTTTTGCACCAACCTAATAATATAACCCAACTGCAATTGGAACTTAGCTCTTCGAATTAGAATTCCGTGCCATTATTTAATACTCCTGTCGCATATCGAATCTTACAGCACCATGTATCCTGAAACTGTCACATATTTAGATACTGACCAAGTTAGACGCTTCTTCACGTGCAAGAAATGCTGTTTACACACGATATTGCCGTATGTCTCCTAGTTGTTACAATACAGATTTCTTAACAATTAATTATTAGCTACTAATTATATATAATTACTGATTACTTAATTATTATTCTCAAACATGTTGCTGACTCTGCTGATGTGTAGCTTAGTGGTTACCAAGGTGAAAAAGGTATCAGCAGATCGTGTTCAAACTCCCGCCGGGGATGTTACGTCCTCCTTCGCAAAAATGACCTTGGAAAAACTAAGAATAAATTTCCTCTACCAATCCTCCCATTCTATCTACAATAGTATTTAACAGTATCTAAGAAAATGATAACTCTTATTTTGAAATCGATTGGATGTGTAGACGGCAACTCTATTTCGTTTAAAGCTTAAAATGTTGCAGAAACGACAGCTGAAACCATTAAAAGATAGAGGATGTGTCTCTCATCTACATTCGTCATAGTCTATGTGTTGATACTCATGAACAAATTATTTCATTAATTCCTTATATATATATATATATATATATATATATATATATATATATATATATATATATATATATATATATATATATATATATATATAATTGTTGCTAGATAGCCCAAATGGATCCGAATAATATAAATATTAAAACTCTTCCACAAAAAGAGCACAATGCATTATTACAGATCAAATAATAAATAGACAAAAAAATCCAAACTCACCTCATATGAGGATTAATCTTATTTCAGCGGCCGTAAACATTGGTCGTCCGATTGTATTATCAAACTCGGCATAGACTGAGTTCGTATCAAAAATAGAAATTTAACTGTTCAAGCATAAAAAATGATTTATTATATTAAATATCACTTATTTTTTGATATATAAATATATTTATTTTTAAATATAACTTATTTAAATATAGCGTATTTTTAAATATAACTTATTTTAGATATAACTTTGTATTTTTAAAAATAACTTTATCTATATATTTTAAAGTTATTTTTAAACACATTTTTATTCCCCCCTCTTATTTTTAAATTAGTATTTCATATAATCTAAATTTAATGCCATAAGGTTAATATCCGGCTTTAATTTCATAAAATGTCTTCCCATTAAGATAAATACCTTCCACCCTTACCACCATTGCCTTGTGACTTTCGTTTGACTGAAACATTGCAATGGAGATAATCTGCATTATTTTTCGACCTTTTTTACACAGGTAAATTTCTATTTCTGACACGAATTCAGTCAATACCTAGCTTGATAAGACAGACGAGGCGATCAATATTTTCGTAGGCCGAAATTAGCTTATTCTCCATATGAGATAATTATCGATATTATATATATATATATATATATATATATATATATATATATATATATATATATATATATATGAAATTTAAAAATTGTTGCTACTTTCACAAGATCTAACAGATAAATTTGAAGTTTAACATTAACAAATAAACCATTATTCATTGTAATAATTGAATGGAAATATAATCTTTCAGGTATCAATACGAAGCAATCAGCACACTGTTTTCATTGTTCGTTTAGAAAAAAAAAAAAAAGAAAAGAAAAAAAAGGAAAAAATCAGGCCTTATTTTCACGTGCCTTATTAACAATCTTCTGGATTCACTTTATGTACAAACACTTAACAGTTTCTAATAAAATTGTGAATAAGTTAAAAACGTGAAAAATATGGCAGAGAGAGGAGAGAGAAAATAAAGACACTAAGAAATTCAGACCAATGTCCTCATCCCTTGATATTACTTTTCGGCTGTTGTACCGTTTGGTTTACTTCAGGAGTCTATTGAGTTAGGTAATCTTCAGAGAATTCCGAACTCAACACCTTATTTAATCTAGAACAGTAGATTACTCCCATTCTTCTCTGGGATATATTTAGTCTTTTTTATTTAATTGCTCATCCCACTTCCACCCTATCTTTACCCGTACTACCCAGCCAAAGGATTGAACTCACAATTCCTTGGCTATGCAATACACATTTAAACCTGGCGGAAACAGAACAAGACACAACATTTATAGACATAGATAACAAAATGAGAAATAAAAATGCTCATTCCAAAATTCCCCTATGGTTACCCACATAAACTGATAGTTGAAGTCAGGGGGGAACAGCCGAACTGTGATAATAACAACAAAGATTGGTTCAAAACCTATAGAGATCATTTGATAAAACTGGCCTGAAGATACCGTAAGGTTAAAACCAAGATAGTGGAGTAATCTGATCTCCTAAATTTTAAAGTTAAAATCTCTACATGTTATTTTTATCTATATTATCTTTTTTCACTCATGTATTAAGCACATTTTATTACTACTGTTTGCTGGTCAAATTCAACTCTGATCATTAACCTCTTATATATATATATATATATATATATATATATATATATATATATATATATAATAATAAAAACAGACCACTTTAAGGTTCCATGTAATAAATTATTTCACCACAGCCCTTTTAAAGGACTGCGGATCATCAGACTTTACTTTCAAATGTTGAATCAAAAAATGAAAAGAAATTTACACACGTGTGTCTGTGTGTTTGTGTGCGTGTGCGTGAATATGCGTGTGTGAATGGGCGGAGGATGTGTGTGTGTGTTAGGGTGTCTGTGTGTGTGTGTGTGTTTGTGGAGTGTCTCTGGGGTGCGGTGTGATCTTCGATATTTTGATATTTACTTAATATAACCTGACAAAAGACCACATGTTCGGAACAAAGCTATAATAGTTTATTAAAATCTACATGCTGCCCTTGATATTTATAGTGTTTATCTCAATGAGATGTTATCAAGTAATAGTAAAACATTCACTGAGGAAAACAAAATGTACTCTATTAATATTATACAGGATGAGATCTACAGTTGCCGTACAGCAGATATGCTTTGTAAATATGTAATAAATTAAACCAATAAATAGTCGGTATATTGTGAAATATTTATTTAATCATAATAATGAATACACATAATCAATATACAACCTTGTACAAATTAATTGTAACAACAAATTTAGTTTTCTTTCTTCCAGCTTCAGACCCAATGGAGTGATGGTATGTAATCGATTTCTATTTTTTCTTCAGATTATGTCATGTGAATTAATCTGAAACTATTTTCGGGGTGTGTGATGAAATTTATTTGGACTTGAAAAATATTGCGTCATCCGTGATTGCATCAAATCTTTATCAGGTGCAGTCACTATTGTCTCGACTGTCGATAAGTTGTCTTCCATGGACGTTACTCCAAAGAAGCGTTCGAAAATTTGCAACGCTGGACGAACACACTGGCAAGCCTTACCAGTGAACAAATCAAAATACTATCTACTGACCTGGGAACACTCCTGATTTAAATCCGATCGAGAATCTGTGTTCAATTTTCAAGGAAAGACTTTGTGGAATGGATATATTAACATGTCCTCTGGGTCATGTTTCATTGGAAAGCTATGAAAAAAATAAATAATAACGGAATTATTTATATTTTTGGGACTATTGTCCTCATCTTTGTCGCCATATTTATCACAACGTTTAAACCGTTGTACGCCCCGGCCTTCTTTAGGTGGTCGTACTGAACCATTTATTTCGCTCACTGGAGTAGGCCAGAGCGTACATTGGCCGACATATTGTGATAAATATGGCGACAAAGATGAGGACAAAAGTCCGAATAATGTAAATTGTGTACATAACCTCATCTCTGAAATATAGACAGATACTGAACGGCTGAAACGTTGTAATAAATATGGCAACAAAGATTAGGGCAATAGTTCGAATAATGTAAATAGTGTACATAATACCTCATCTCAGAAATATAAACAGGTACTGAAAGGTCAAAACGTTGTAAGAAATATGGCAACAAATATGAGGACAATAGTCCGAATAATGTAAATAGTGTACATAATACTTCATCACAGAAATATAGACAGATACTGAAATGCCGAAACGTTGTAATAAATATGGCAACAAAGATGAGGACAATAGTCCCAATAATGTAAATAGTGTACATTATACCTCAACTCAGAAATGTAGACAGATAAATAACGGAATTATTTATTTTGTTACAATTATATTGAAAAAGGGTGCATATTTGGCAAGTATAGCCAAACAGATTGTTAGAAGCCTTAACTAATGATGGGGGGGGGGTGATTACTAATCTGAAATATAATAGCGCATTAACATAGTGAAAAACACCTTTCAAAATCTGTTAGAAACAAAGAACAACGTACTGATCTTTTACATAATATCATTTCTACTATACCGTATTGAATACTGGATAATGTCCGAAGGGATTATAAAATTACCTGAAGCAACATATATCTGTTTCTAAAGAAGGATGCTTATAATATCATGGATTATCTATGTGTGCAACAACGAAGTTTTAGAGAATATGGCAGTGAAAATGACTCTTATATATTATATCAAGTAATGATATTTGAAATTTCTCAAGCCCTCAAGATGGCTAAGAAAATTTGATACTCAGAGCATAGATTACAAGCAAGAAGCACAGAGTAAAATGGCGAAAAACCAAGCTAGATATTTTGGGCAAAGGGATGACGGAAGAAAGTTTAGGAAAGATAAAAAAAAGGCAACATTTAATAAAACTATAAAAGACAGGAAATTATGTCACGTAGAAGGAGAAGAATCTCGGTAGATGCCCAATCATTTATAGAAATAATTGTGTCTAAGATTACCTTTCTAAACATATAACAGGCAGGTGTATCTGGAAATTACTCTACAGTATTCGATATGATGAGAACTGGTTTGCCGTATTTGATATAACTTGGCAAATAATCTTGGGGGACTGTCTTCTGCAAGTTTGAAGAGACAAAATCCTGTGAGATTACTCAGTTGCCAGTGAGAAGTTATTGAATGGTATTGTTTACTGTGTAACTCTTATTTACAATGACTGTAAGAATAAAATGTCGCGTCCCTTTACTATTCACCAGGTCATTGGAAATGAGAAATTAATGCATGATTTATAATTAGATTAAAATACCTGTAGACGAATGTAAAATGAATTGAGTTTGTATAGAAAAACAAAGGTAAAATGGAAGAGACAGAAAAGAACGTCTTCTCTTACCGGATTGATTTACACGTTATATGCTGGAAGTCCCAAGTGATCGAGACATCCTACCAGGATTTAATATAAGTGACCATAATTTTAATAACATCAGACACATATCGGGCACTAAGGTGATGGTAGATATAGATAGAAAAAAAAAACATGGACACCTGAGAAGTTAGTAAAGAAAAAGGGGAAAAAGAACTAACAACAAGTTAAAAACAAAACAAAACAACACAGAATATATGGTTTTCAGACATAACATGAAAAAATGCAAGCTATAACGAGATATCAAAATAAAACAAATACATAAATTTCTCTACATTATTCGGACTATCGTCCTCATCTTTGTCCCCAGATTCATTACAACGTTTCGGACGTTGTACGTTCCGGCCTTCTTCAGGTGGTTGGAATGTCGAACTGAATCATTTATTTCGCTCACTGGGTTAGACTGTTCTCGTTCCACGTGCCATGTTTAATGGGTGTCAGTTATCAGCTGTCTCCTGTTACTTCACCACTCCAAGTTCTCCACTGCCTTAAACGGGCATTGAAGTCACACTTTTTGGGTCCTGTCACTGGATCTAACCAACACATTTATCCACTGTGCCATGTGTCCAAAGAGTGTGAGTTCAATACCCGGTTAAGGCATTGGGGAACTTTCAGAGGGAATTTAACAGGAGATTTCGATTTCAATATCCTTGTATTTTGATAGCTTTTTGAAGATCTTGAAATTTCGTTATCTTGACGGTTACGTCTTCCAATACCTAATAAATAATAAATTAATCAGTTTTCACCTGGATGTAAGACAGAAATTGCATTATATAGACCCTATTTGATTTCAGTCTGAAAGGAAAGAAATAAAAGTATGAAATAAAAACAGAATGAGCCTCATTTTGAGAAGAAGGCGTAAAGATTTAGTGGGTACATCAGAAAAATCTTCAGTATTTGTATTTGACTAAGAAACGATTAAACTTCAATAAAATCCCTTTGGCGCAACACAATGTGTATGTTTTTAACTGTTGTATCAGTAGCCGTTTCAAAACCTATTGCAAAATGTTACGGAAATTGGTTACAAAAAATTAAAATGTAAAGTTTTTTTTTTATACAGTTGTTTCTATGATGATAAGCTAAACATAATGTACTTTTAAAATAATTTTACTCTAAACAAGGCGAGAATGTCACTAAGACGCATGGGTTTACTGAGAATGGAATAAAAAAAGATAACCTCTGTGAGGAGAGAGGGTAATAACAAAACAGGGTTGAGAAAAACATAAGATGAGCATTGAAGTTTAATTTTTTATATATTGTATTTGACAGGAAAGCAAGAAGATGGAAGAGAGTTCCATAGGCATGAAGCAATTATTAGAATAAAATTGATATCTAATTATTTTAACTGTAAGGTAATGAGACTTTGATATCAATCTAGTACGACACTTAAATTTAAAGAGTAAAGATCATTAGAACAATAGTCATAAAAATATTTATAGAAAAGATGAAGAGATGATACGTTACTGCAATGGGAAAATGAATGAAGCCGATATGTCCGGTAAAAACCGTTAAAATTACAGACTTTCTTTAGATTTTATCGAGAATCTCAAGATGTATATTACGACTACCAAAGCAGACATAAAAACAATATTTAATGCGCAGATTGATTTTTTGGTTTATATATTTATAAACATGCAAGATAGATGGAAAGACAGAGTTTCTAGATAAGAATTCTTTTAATGATACAATCTTACTAATTAACCCATAGCTTGGGGAGAAGAGCTGAATGAAGTACTTTTCTAAGAGTTTTGTACGTAAGGGAATATAACGAACACTACTAGAATTGGAATTCGGCTACCGATTTAATATTCCGAGCCATTGACCATTACACCACCGCACATCCAAGATTCTTGCACCTGATTTTCATAATTAGTCACCCATCTAAATACTGACCTGGATCAACGTTGATTAACTTCAGTGATCGTAAAGAAATTGGTGTTTCAATGTGATGTGGCCGAACGCCATACCAAGTAAGATTTTCTCTCCTGGAAGTTAGCATCATAAATATTGGTGTAATTTTGCCCTGATCTGGCATCTCGTATGCAGTCGCTCTCTCACAGGCGTTCCGTTGCCTCCCTCTGTCTTTTTTACAAATACTTTCACAGTAACTGCTCCGATTAGCTGCCTTCCTTGGTTCCCAGACTTCATGAATTTAAGCGTTCAACTAGGTTGGCATCTCGCTCTAAACCTTTCACTGTCGAAACTGTTAAATGTAGCCGTCTCTTCTACTGCAATAGCTTCATGTCTCGTACTTCTCGCCTGTGGAACTTCTTCCCTTTTTCTTGTTTCCCTTATAGCTATAATCTCCAACTATTCAAATGTAATGTCAATCGACGTCTCCAGATGCCCTGATCTATCCCCTATTCTTCTCTTCATCCTATTTGCTCTCGCTCCAACTCTCTGCGTGCTAATGGCTTCCTGCCTTGTTTGGGTTTGAATGCTTAAAAAAAAAAAAAAAAAAAGCCAAAGGTAGTCTATGTTATTTTTTTGAGGTGTGAACATTAACAAGACATTTATTTTCAGCTAACAACGGGCTGAAGATCCTTTTCGGGATCGGCTTCTGCTAGATTTACTTTCTCGAACTTATCAGACATACTATAAAATAGAAGAAGATAGCTTTTTCCTTTGCATAGATACAGCGTTGGAAATGGTAGTATCGGGAAGGTCAATGATGAAGATAAGAAACAAAGTCAATTCAAAGATATAACCACCCAAGGCAGCCATATTAATTTATAAGGATCTAGAAGAATTGCCGCCAAACAAGACTTTTATTATACGATATGTTGTTATGGAATAAAATTGTGAATTTAAATGTTAAATTTGTGCTTTGCTTGGGATTATGACAATGTTAAGCAAAATCGTCTATAGAATATTGTTAATACCCATCTTCTACCCTTGAAAGGTGAACTTTTGCCAAACCAATTTTAGTAAATGGTTATAGACCCATGCTTCGTAATTTTTTTCAAAAGTTTATATCTTTAAGAGCTTTTTTAATCCTAGTTTTATGTCATAATAAATTGAATTTATTAGTTACATCTTGCTCCGTCGTATTCTGTTAAATGAAAGCTCATGTAGTAGATACCTTGTGCCAGACTAAGTCAACTTAATAAATAAGATCAAACATTATTACTAGAGTTTCAAACTGGGATTTTTATTTTTCATCCACCTCTCTTCCAAAAGTTGACACCTTTCGTGGTTGGAGAGGTGTAAGAATTTAGAATCAGATTTATTTAGTCCTGAGTAAAAATGCACAAAAATAAGTCGAAATTTAATTATGCTAACCATATAAAAAGAGAGTTTTCGAACTTCTTCATGCGTGATTTCGAGATAACATATATTAAAAGGTAACAAGACTAAAGTTTGAAATCCTGTTTTCATTCTCTTCTTTTTCCTTCGTAAAGTGATTATACACTCAAGAGTTGGGGGTGTAATAGATCTGCTTGAAGTTACTTTTACTTTGTCACTAGTGAAATAATTTACAGATACAATAAATATGCAAATTTGAAGAGAAGAAATTCAATAACATCAGGCAGCTGGGCTTTGTTTATGGCAGCAGAAGGTCGTGTATGCATGCAGGCATTTTTAACAGGAACAGCGCGTGATTTTAAACGAAAGCGAAATAGGATTGAACTCACTACTCGGTCGTAATTGTTCTAGCGAGACCAATTTTTTAACCCTTACACCGCCTCGAGGTGCCCAATAATGATTTTCCAAGCGTAGATTAGATGTGGCACAAGGCCGAAAGTATGGGGCGCCTAGTGAGAATGAAACTCACTAATTAGTAGTAATTGTTGTAGCGAGACAAGCTTGCTAAACATTACACAGCCTAGAGGTACTCATTAGTGATTTTCCAAGCGTAGATTAGATGTGGCACAAGGCCGAAAGTATAGGGGCGCCCAGTGAGGAACGAACTCACAACTCAGTCGTAATTGTTTTAGCGAGACAAGCTTGCTAACCATTACACCACCCCGAATTACCCATTATATTGATTTTCCAAGCGTAGCTTAGATGTGGCACAAGACCGAAAGTATGGGGCACCCAGTGAGGATCGAACTCACTACTCAGTCATAATTGTTCTAGCGAGACGAGCTTGCTAAACATTACACCGCTTAGATGTGACACAAGGCCGAAAGTATGGGGCACCTAGTGAGAATGAATCTCACTAATTAGTAGTAATTATTCTAGCGAGACAAGCTTGCTAACCATTACACCGCCTAGAGGTGCTCATTAGTGATTTTCCAAGCGTAGCTTAGATGTGGCACATGGCCGAAAGTATGGGGCACCCAATGAGGATCGAACTCACTATTCAGCCGTGATTGCTCTAGCGAGACAAGCTTTCTAACCATTATACCGCCTCGAGGTGCCCAGTAGATGTGGCACAAGGCCGAAAGTATGGCGCACTCAGTGAGGATCGTACTTACTATTCAGTCAGTCGTAATTGTTCTATCAAGACAAGCTTGCTGACAATTACACGTTCTCGAGATGCCCAAACGAAACCGGAATATGGGCCCAACTTTTGTGTTTCCATTTCCTTAGATTTTAAGTATTTTTTTCATTAGTTTTAACACTTTCAGCCCTGACCACCGATTTACCGGTTGTAGAGAAAAATGACGTAATATCCAGCCAAATGTTAAATGGTGGGAAACACTATTTTTATATCCACCGTGTAATATTACATGCAAATTATTTGCGAAATTTTAACTCAGGATCTCAGAGAAAAGGCTTAAAATTGTTCAGGGACGCAGGGCTCAAAGCATTTAGGCTGAAATCATTTAGAGAGTTGTCCATGAAAATGAGGTAATGCCCAGTCACCGGTTGAAATGTGGAAGAGAAAAATAACTTAATGTCCAGCCACTGGTTGAACGGTGGGTGAACACTTGTAACTATTTTTATATCTACCGTGAAAAATTACATACCAATTATTTGAGAGTTTTGGCACAGAAGCTCCTGCAGAAGAGTTAAATTTGTTCAGGAACGTATGGCTCAAAAGTTTAACTTAAATTATTTACTTTTTTCGGTTGTACGATCAGGCATTCTTCAGGTGATTGGATCTCTGAGATGAGGCATTATCATTGTTTGCATTATTCACATTATTCGGACTGTTATCTCCATCTTCATTGCCATATTCACAACGTTTCGACCGTTGTTCGATCCAACCTTCTTCAGGTGATTGGAATTTCGAACCGAATTTCGTCCATCTTCTAGTTCCACATGCCATGCCTCTTCCTGATGTCTCAGTTTCCTTTAACTCAACTCTCCAAGTTTTGGTTCATCACTGCTGTGGCCTAGTATTGAACTCACAACTCTTTGGGTCTAGTTACTGGATCTAACCAACGTCTTTATCTCCTAGGCCATATGTCCTTTTTAACTTAATTTTGTTTTTATTCTTATGAGTTGATGTAGTTTCGGAAATGTATGACATTTTTGTATTACTAACTTTTTTATTTTCTAAGTTTTATTCTTGGCTTTCGTTTATATGTTTACTTTTCGGCATTGCCCCATATATTTTTCTCTCGAGCTCATCGCCATGATACTTGCGCCAACATATCTTAGGGCTGTTTCAAGGACAAGGAAAAAAGTCTTAAGTATCTTATTCTCACCACGAAAAACGAGCGGTCCGAATTACATTTAATGTCCATCAAGAACGTTTGATACAAGAAAAGTTGATCTCTGGTGACCCCAATATATACTGGGTTAACTCTAAGATATACCAAAATAAACTGCGTACTCTTTTTCAGTTGTAAACATAAAATGAACTGGTTTTTTCAAGTGTTATTATAGAAGGTTATTCATTACCGCCAAGTCAAGAATCAGGCCTCAACCGATATAGAGGAAGTGAACTTAGCTGACTTTCGACTGCATAACAGGAAGTTTATACAGACAAAGAATCCAAGATGTAAAAATCTCTCAGTCTTACAAGAAAAAATTGAATGTTCAAAGGAAGTTTCCGAAACTTCATACCCTTAATGACTGACATTAATTTGACACAGTCCAGAAGTGAATAGAAAATTATATTAATTATAAAAAAAATAGTCTCCTATTCTTATCAGGCATAACATTAAAATAGACCTGAAAGATTATTTTATTCTGTGCCCTCGAGGAAGAAGGACCTCTGATTGAAGAAAATCAGCAGCCTCAAATTCTAACTTGTCTAGGTTTCAACATTATTCCTAGCGATCAATGTTTTTAGAGTTTTGTTTCCCGCCTTTTAAATGTTGTCGTTCACTTGTCACCGTTTCTTGATGTCATAAATATTTCCATTGCTTGATTTATTATCTTGTTTTGATGTTTTTTGCCATATTTCAAGAGCCGTTACATCCATGATCATTAGCATATACACAAATGGATATGCCCTGGAAACTAATATTTATACGAGATAATGTAGCTTTACAAACGCACGCAAGACAATATTTAAAGAACCCCTTTTGTGAAGATTTAATATATCGACACATGCGCGGTGAAAATTTACTCGTTTGATTAATGTAAGCACATCAGTATAGAGTCTCTTCCTATGTCACTTTACATTACATTCATCGCGAGGCCGAGAGAAGCAAAACAGGAAGCTCGTGGAAATAACAATTTATTGGCAGAAGAAACAAAGAAGCCATGATTATGTCAGTATGTGTTCCCCTAAAGTATCTATCTATCCCAGTTTATTCATATCTATCTATCTATGTCTGTTTCTATCTATCTATCTATCTATCTATCTATCTATCTATGTCTGTTCATATCTATCTATCTATCTATCTATCTATCTATCTATCTATCTATCTATCTGTATTTGTCATTGTGTTTCTATCTATCTATCTATCTATCTATCTATCTATCTATGTATCTATCTATCTATCTATATTTGTCATTGTGTTTCTATCTATCTATCTATCTATCTATCGATCTATCTATCTATCTAATTATGTACTTTATCTATCTATCTATCTATCTATCTATCTATCTATCTATCTAATTATGTATTTTATCTATCTATCTATCTATCTATCTATCCATGTACTCATATGTCTGTTCTTTATCTATCTATCTATCTACAGTCAGCAGCGAAGATTTTCGTACACCTATCGATTTTGAATATTTTTTTTATTAATTTCTCAGAACCTAATTCCCATATGATGCTATTTTTCATATGACAATAAGCACAAAACAATTTAAGACTTATTTTCAGAACAATAGGTTGGATAAAACAAATTTGACAGGAGAATTATGCAAAATAGGAAAAGACAAAATTATCCGTACAGTATGAAAAATAGATAAAAAAGAATTAACAGTTCTTACAATATTAATACTCAGTCGCATGGCCTCTCATCTTTATAACATTCTTCAATCGTTTTCTAAAGTTTATGATGAGATTTAACAACTCTTTTCTGAGATTTTCATCCATTTATCAATGGTTAAACGTTCTAATTCCTGATGCTTTTTTGGTGACCGACGATTTTTTGAAACCTTCAATTATTTCCATAAGTTTTCAACAGGTTTCAATTCTGGATAAGTTCATGGCAGAACTGTAATCTTCTTTTTCTGAAGCCACGCAGTGACTGATTGAAACGTATGTTTGGGGTCATTATCTTGCTGGAAATTAAATCGCCAACCTAGATGAAGATTTTCGCCGATAGTTTTGATTGTCTGCAGATATCATTCTCTTCTCTTATTGCAATTAATTATTCAGACTCACTTCAGCTAAAACAACCCAGAACATCATTGAGTCGCCTTCATGATTTAATGTCCCCACTGTGTTCTCTGGAAGGAAAGCCACACCTTTCTTGCGCCACATCATTACGTCCAAAAAGCTCAAATTTTGTTTCATCATTCCACAGTAATTGTTCCAAAAAACGGATATTCTTTGTCCAAGAACGTCTTGTCGAAATTAAAATGAGAAAAATGTGACATGGTTTGTGAAGAGGGGTTCACTGTGGTCGGTTTCCATACAACCCATTTCTATTTAAACAATGTTGTATGACATGAATACTTACGCTTACCTCCATCGTATCCAAACTTTTGGCGATGTATTTCAAAACAACTTTTCTGTTGATATTAACGACGCGACAGACTTTTCATGCCGTTCTCGTTGACAATTTTGGTTTTCTTCCGCGCTCAGGGAAATTCGCTTTCGTGCCGAACAGTTTAAATGTCATTATAACGGACTGTGCCGTAGATCTAGGGATAGCTAACCGGTTTGAAATAGCACTATAACTATTTCCCGACATGTGGAAGTTAATAATTCTCTGTCTCAAGTCAACGGTAAGCTCCTTTGTCTTCCCCATCGTGTTGTTAACATAAAAAATAACAATGGTGACATTCTATGCAACACGTGATCTTCTTTGCTAGAATTATCACAAATATTATACTGAATAAATAGACTAGAAGACTTCAACTATGAAAAATTATGTAAATTACTCATACTTCCCGAATCAATCGGTTTAAAACGATATTTTCTACTGTACGAATAAAGTTTGTATTTTCCTATTTTGCATAAATTGCCAGTCAATTTTTTTGTATATAACCAATTGTTCATTACTCTATAAATATTGTAAATCGTAATTAGTCTAATCTATTTATCTACCTTATAATATATAAGGTAGATAAGATATATAATATTATATAATATATATATATATATATATATATATATATATATATATATATATATATATAATTATTTATTTTTAAAGAAAAAAAAATTTATAACATAAATATGTTATAAAATCACTACAAAAATAGCCATTTTGTTTCAACACCCTCGGTGTCTTATCAAGTGATGACGTTGAATGTAAAATAAATGGTTTTAAAAGTTTCAAATTAATATTCTACGCAAGGGGAAAACGTTGTTACAAAGGCTAGATGGACCAATCAGAACACAAGTACAGGAAAATTCAAAAAGCTCGATAACGAAGTCATGTTATAATATCTATTCATATGTTTAGTATTAAAAAATAATTTATTCCAACGAATAATTACTAAATTATATGATAAAATTTAATATTAAAATTTAAAACTGCTAATTACAAAATCAAAATTTAACATTTATTCGCTATCAAGTTTACAACTATTGTGAATTTCTTTCTTCTTTCAACGATAATGTTATTAAACTTATCAGAAGTTACGAAAAAAATTTACATAAAATAAATAGACAACACTTGTCTATATTATTTAATGAATCGTGTATATATATATATATATATATATATATATATATATTAGCGTAAAATACACATGAACAAAACTATCCATAACTTTGATTTTAATAATGGCAGCCTAATTAAAAAAGAACGTAATTCTTTAAGGCGAAAGTTCTTTGAGATATTACCAAATATAAAAACAAAACAAAAACATCATATTACATCGCAATCCTTTATTTAATCCAACCTGAAAGAATCTAAAATATGCAGATGGACAACACTTCTAAGCTATGCTTTGCCAACATGGGAAAGACTTACAAACATAATGTCTGCTACACACACACAGTTACGAATATCTATTATCATCTGATTCTAACATAGAAAAACTAGAATTTTTATAAATTTATATATATAGCAATATGTATGGCTTGTCAGTTAGGTTTGGAATCCATTAATTTCGTGAAACTTTGGATGAATGCGTCATCTCTCATTAATTCGGAATGGCACAAGTTATACAAACATTGGTCTAAAAGAGACAAATACACAGGATAAATGATTGACCAATGAAAATCAAACGAAACAAAAGTAAACATAGCAGAATTTCTTTCTTCTTTCTCTCCATATCACAGTCTCTGATGTAACCTTAATAAAAATGAAAAATGTTAGATTGATAAACGTTTCCAATTTGTTTTTATCGTATCGATCATTATCTATTTATGTCAGTCTATATCTATAAATCTATCTGTCTATCTATCTATCTAACTCTCTCTCTCTGTATATATATATATATATATATAACTTGAGAGAGAGAGAACATATGAGGAGATAGAGCAGAAAGAAATAACCCAAAAATTCGATTTTTTTCACTACTTTTAGTTGTGCGTTATTCTGTTAAATTTTAATGTCGTCTTTTCGTATGATATGTTTGAAAATGACAGCGAGTAATTTCAGCCACTGTTTTTTTCTCTCTCTCCCAAACTCGCAAGCACGTCAGCCCACTGTACATTTCCTGCTTCTTTTATGAAAGCCCACGTGTTTGATCTCTAATTTCTTGTATAATCCTTGTCGAAGCAAATTAACATCATGTTGTGCAAAGGAACACAACACAGCGGAAGAAGACTTGAATGCGTCCAAATATAAATATATATACTGATGTGAAGAATCGTCATTAGACGGAGTAAACAAGTGGAGAGGTAGAGATCTAGCTTATCCGCTTATTACCACTTTCACCAACACTACACGCGCCTCCAAGCGACATACTACTTCTTGATTGTCTTATCTTCATTCAGTGAAATGAAGACATAACAAGAATTCCAATTCACACGAAAATTTGTTTTTTTTGTTTTCTCTTGCTTAGCATAAATAGCTGACGAATTTCATAATTCAAGGAAAACATTTTGTTTGAGTTCGTTTATATTCAAAGCGCTACGTGGAAGTCGATAAATTTCAAGGTTGTATGACATTAGGCTGTGGGGGAAAGTTTTTCTTTCTAGGACTACTTCTACAAACCTAATACTCTATGGAAGAATTGAAAATATTTCTTCTGCAACTCTGACAACAAATGAATCAAGAACGGATTAAATAACAAGAACAGATACAAGCAATCCTGAGAAAGCAAGAAATGCCTCAAATTCATTTTCACTGGATTCAGTCGCTAACTCAGTTAATGAATTAATTACGTCTCAGAATAAAACATTATATTCTTATTGTACATCAGAAGTTACAAGGCCATTTTCTGACAAGGAACTCAAGGATGGTCGGATGAAAACAACGCACGTCATCTGTTACGAAAATTGTGCAACGCTGAACATGAAAAATATCTGAATTTCATTTTGTCGAATACTCCAGAAAAATGTCTTTTAACGAAATTATTATCGAAAGTATTTCGTAAAAATATTTCACTGTTTTAGACACGTTGGCAGTGCATGAAAACAAAGACCGTGTCCTATATGCCGGTAAAATAACCGTGCGTGTGAGAAATTTGATCAGGATAGATTATCCTCAGACAGATTTAAATGACTAATTTTCGTTAACGGTTCAATATCAAGCAACGATGCGGAAATAAACTCTCGAATATTTACAAAACTTGAAAAGGATTCAAAGTTAACGACATAGAAATTTGCGAAAGAGTGCCAAAAACTTGTTAATTTAAGTCACGATACAGCGAAAATCGAGCAAGATGACACGAAAAAAGTATAAAAACATTAGTACAAACTATGGTTGTGGTGTGCTTAATTTCAGAAAGGACGGACCATTTAAAATTTTAAAAAATGTTTTAAGTGTGGAAAATAGGTCACAAACGAAGCTTTTGCAAGTCGAAATGCAAAAGAAATTAATTGCTGAATATAGTGCTAACATCTAAAAAACAGGAAAGTTTAAATTCTCGGAAATTCGTGAGAGTACAAATGAATAGCGCTATGGGGAGATTACAGTTGGACACTGGTAACGATATTTCTATTATTAATGTACAAATTTGGAACGGAATTCGCAAGCATATCCTGATAAAAACCGACAAAGTTACAAGCGGAATATCGATCATGAAATTACTTTTCTTGGGAAAATCATGTGTAACATCACTCTTGCGGCTAAAACGAGAAAAGCAGATGTTTACGTGTTAAAATCTTCCAATACGAATTTTCTAGGCTAGAATTATTTGAAATATGGAATTGGCCGATTAATTCGTTCCGTGGAATAAAAAAATTTACTTCAAAGACAAAGATAGCGACTAAATAAACACTGAGTAAACTAATAAAATATATACACTACTATTTTCTCAGAGGAGTTGGGAAAATTTACGAAGTCAAAGCCATTTTTAAATTAAAAGAATATGTGGAACCCGTGTTTAAGTGAAAAAGAAATCTACCCTTTGCTATGTTGGAGTCTATTAACACCGAAGTGAGCAGATTAGAAAACTGGCCAGGTATTGAAAGCAAAAAAGATTACTCAGAATGGGCAACATTATCGGTTTATATTAGAAAGAAATATAATGATATTCGTTTTTGTGCAGATGTTTCGTTTTGGTTGAATGACTGCCTCCTAACACATGCATATCCCCTACCAAATCTAGTCATATATTTACCAAATTAAATGGTGGCAAATCATTTTCAAATATTAATCTGTCAAAAGCATATCTTAAAATGGAAGCGAATGCTACTTTTTTTGCCTATTAATACGCCTAAAGGATTCTAAAGGTTTAAAAGTTAAAAGTTATCCTTTTGTGTAAAAGTAGCACCAGGTATTTTCCAGCAAATAATGGATACGATGGTGGCTAGACTAGTCGGTGCCGTCGCTTACACAGATGACATACTTATTAAGAAAATACAGCACGTATATATATATATATATATATATATATATATATATATATATATATATATATATATATATAACTTGTGTGAGAGAGAGAGAGAGGACATATGAGAAGATAGAGTAGAAAGAATTAACCGAAAAATTCGATTTATTTCGCTAGTTTTAGTCTGGGTTATTCTGATAAATTTTAATGTCGTCATTTCATATGTTGTTGAAAATAACAGCGAGTGATTTCAGCCTCTGTTTATCTCTTTCTCACAAACTCGCATGCACGTCAGCCTACTGTTCATTTCCTGCTTCCTTTATGAAGGCTCACGTGTTTTCATTCTAATTTCTTGTATAATCTTTGTCGAAACCGATTAACATCATGCTGTGCAAAGGAACACAACACAGCGGAAGAAGACTTAAACGCGTCCAAATATAAATATATATGTACTGATGTGAAGAAACGTCATTAGAAGGAGTAAACAAGTGGAGAGTTAGAGATCTAGCTTATCTGCTTACTACCACTTTCACCAACACTACGACGCCCCCAAGCGACATACTACCTCTTGATTGTCTTCATTCAATGCAATGAAGACATAACAATGGCGATATGAATTCGAATTCACACGAAAAAAGTTAAACTGATTCAGGAAGTATTGCAAATAATACATCATTACGGTTTCAAAATTCAGTAAACAGAAATGACAATTCTTTCTGAACAAGATTAAATATTTATGTCAGATAATCGACGAAAAAGAAAGAAGACCATATCTCGCTTGAGCAATACCAAAGGCATGTCTCCTGACAAACTTAGAAATCCTACAATCATTTCTCGGATTAGCAAATTATTATAATATTTATGTGCCAAAGATGTAAAAATTGCAAGGACGTCTGAATAATGTATTTAAAAAGAGTACGGAATGGAATTTATCCGCGGAATATCAAAAATCTATCAAAAGAATGAAGAATTTACTAACATGCGTTTTATCAATGACACATTACGGCCCGCACCGACAAATAATAGAAATGTCGACCGCGATCGAATACTGCATAGGGGACGGTAATAGGCCATAAGTTCGAAAACGGTACAGCGAAAGGAGTCTGTCCCGCTTGAAGAAGTTTGAAAAATACTGCAAAATGCTACCGTCAAATTGAAAAGTAATCTTTTGTTATGCTTTTTGCTGTAATGTAATTTCACAGGATAATACTAGGAAGAAAATTCACACTTCAAACTGATTATCGTCCATTAAGTAGATTCGGCTCAAGAAAACGGATTACCACGCATAGTAAATAGACTACAGTGTTCGTCGACGATTTTTTGAACTATGATTTCAAGATGGAATTTCTATTGTCAAAGAAATTGGGAAACACAGACGGCTTATTCTGATTGATATCGAAACGTAATGAAGATTTTAAAGATATTGTGATTGCTTTGATGGAATATCGAAAGCGATATTAAAAGCCTGATGTGTAAAACTATTAAAGAATTTCCGGTCTCTCTAGGCGATATCAAAATCCATTCTAAAAAGGATACTTTTATTCAAAAAGTCGGAATGGAGTGAAAATAAAATTAAACCTAATAACAATAATATAGCATTTTCTATTTGTGATGGAGTACCTTTGTATGCGGGTAGAGTTATAAATCCGTTATCACGTTAAAATGGATTTTAAAACAATTCCACGTAGGCTGTCCGAGAATATAGAGGATAAAGGCCTTGATGAGCAGCTATGTGTATTGAAGATATTCAAAATACAGTTAGAAAATATAACGGTTGTAATTCAGCAGAAAAATTATCTCCTATAAATTACCATACATGATAAACTGTTGGAAAATCTACAAACAGACTAAACGGTTCATACTATTTAATTATGGTCGACGGTTTCACAAAACTGTCGCTGATATTGAAGTGTAAAAGACCTACTACCGCAATAACAATTAAATTTTTGCGCGAACATTTTGTATTGGTTGAAATACCTGACAGCATAATATGTGATCATGGAACTCAGTTTACTTTTAGCGAGTTTAAAACTTCTGCAATAGCTACGCGACTGAACATTTGACTACGCTATTTATCATACCAGGTCGAATGGTCAAGCAGAACAGTTTTCTTGAAACCTTCAAAAGAACCTTAAGAAAAGCTAACGGCTTGGAGGCTGAAAAAAATGTCAGTACAAGAATTTTTGATCGTGTATCGGATGACGTCAAATGCAAACGTCACCGTTAAATTGTGCAGATAGCATGTTTGCTAGAAAAGTTAGATTCATTTTTGACAAATTACTACCAGGGCATAAGAAGGTTTCACAATTTCACCAGATTATTTAAGATCAGCTATAAAGCTTTCTTTAAAAGCTTTAAGGTCGAAAAAGAAAATTGTCAGGAAGCAAAAATTATCAGCGCCTTAGTAGTATGATGTACGTTGTTGAAGGTGGACAACTTCGCCATAAAAGACATAAACAAAGTTAGGTCTAGATATGCACAGGAGAAGCAACCAGTACAATTTAATTTATCGATGGACATACTTTACGATACTTTTGAAGTACCTATACCTAAAAATGAAATTGCAATACAACGTTAGCGAAAACGTAATCATTGTGAAACGTTGGCAGTAGACCAATATTCGAAAGGTATCAACTAAAGGAACTGCATAGATAAAAAGGAGAGTGTTGTTGAGATAAAAGCATCGCTTCAGAAGAGTACTTGAACTCGTCTAAATACATATAGAGTGATAGCGAGAATCATCAGCACAAAGAGTAAACAAGTAGAGAGTTAAAGATCTGTCTTATCTGCTTACTACCATTTTCAGCAAGACTACGTCGGCATCAAGCAACATACTAATCCTTGATTGTGCTATCTTCATTCAATTCACGTAACACATCACATCGAAACGAGACTTTCCCCACACTTGGGCATTCATTTTATTTCTAGCTTCTGTCCAACTTTTGAATAATTTGTTCTCATCAGTGACATTGAAACGCCACAATGGGGTTCCCTAATCTGTGAGAGATTTCATAAGAATCATGCAATACACGCTACAGTCACAGTTGTGAAACATCTTAGATATGTTTTCATATTTTTTTTGTATTGTTCTAAATGGATTTGAGTTGCATGTTCATGTATCTGTTGTTTTTCCTATATACTATTTATATGCAATATAAGGCACAAGAGCCACTCTAAATAGTGTTATTAAATGTTAATATAGTTTTGAGGAACCGATGTAAAGATACAACAAAAAACCATGCTATAAATACCTACCTAGATTTAATTCCCGAAAGCATATTGCACTTTTGCTTAAAAGACACACACAACTCACTTGTATGACAGCGAAATCTTAATGATCAAAACTCGACCTGGAAAATATACAATAGTATAAAACTACATATTGTCAGAGTCATTCAGAAAAAAATGACAGGAACTCTGTATGTTTTACATCATCCTCCTTAGTCTTCCACTTTTGCTTCACCTGGCAATTATTTGTTGGTTGGTTAATTATGTTTAGCAACATATTAATCTCTATTGGTTATTTAATGCCAAAATTTAAATATTTTGAACAAAATTTTATGATTCAATGAAATATATTTTGAACGCAATTGTATGTGTTCAACTACAGATAAAATATATTGTTGATAATATTTGTATATGATGATGTATTGCTGGTATCTTTTAATATAAATATGCACGTTTATATTTCCATGGTGTTTTTTTTTTGTTTTTGTTTTTGTTTTTGTTTGGGATTTCAGTATGCGTCCATAACAGTGACAAGTACTGTCAACCACGGATCAGAGTGGACCTGGGAACAGCCGTAATTAAAAGGTGTTTATTCGCTCCTCAAAACCTCCAGTCTCCCGAACAGAGGCCTTGATGTTGGATGTAGTTTGTCGTCATACCCAGGACTATCTGCTATCCGAAAAGATTTATTCTATATTAACCCTATCAATACAACTACATTAAAAATTATTACTATCTAGAGTTATAAAAATGGTTTAAAACATTCTTATAACCCACAATATAGACATAAAACAATTAAAAAAACAACAACAATATCCTCATTATTTCATCCACATTAAGAGAATTACATGCAAAACATACAACCAGGGTCTACCGGGTAACAACATCAATTCAGAAGGTGGTATCACGCTCCTCAAAACCACCTGATCATGGGGCTTGCTGTCGAGTGCAACTTATTGAAGAAGTTAAAAACTGATAGTAAATGTTTCTTTGCCTGAAGGGTTTCCTGAACTAGGGATGAACAACTTGTTAAATTGATGGGATTATGTTGTCGATAATCTGCAGAAATGCTATCATGATTTAATATATAAATTAACACAGGTTCTCGTGCGATCATCGGAGTTAAGCCAAATCAAGCTTGGTAAGTATTTACATTGGTTACCGTTTGGTCATAAAAGGTTCTGTAAATGTTTTATGTGCGAGTCGTGTAATGTATACCGGACCAGAATAGGTTAATTATATTCGTTTTAAGTAAATTCGCTTATGAAAGGTAGCAATCTATATCTTCTCCTCCCTCAATCTATGGGTTAAATAATAAGATTTTCATCAGAAAAATTTACCTTCAAATCATCATCATTATTATTATCCCCAAAACAAATCTATTTTTGATTTTAAATAATCTGCAGAATTTTTGATGGGCTGTAAAAAGACAATCCATAATATATCAATTAAAACAAAAAAAAATATTTGTTTCTTTTCCTGTCCTCACATACGTTTGGACTTTCTTCGAGAAACTAATTGTTATAAAATGATATTCATTTTTAGGTAGATGCAGACTATAATCTGGTTAACAATTATTCAGTTTTGATCGATGAAGAAGAAACAAAATGATTAAATTATTGAACTTGTATTATTTTTTTCTCCAAAACCAAGTATGTATTTTCTGTAAATTTTGTGCTGTGCTCAGAATTGGCTACAATGCATCTGCTTATTAGCAGTTTTATTTTGGCTTTTAACTTCCTGAATACCGCCGTCGTTTATTTCTCACTAGACAGAAAAACGTTTTTTGGATAGCCTCTTGGTGTGCAGATAGGTTTTCTTTTTCATTTGGAGTCTAAACATTGTCGCTTTCGTTTGATATGAAAATAGAGAATACGATTTTTATCACTGCTGACTCTATATAAGAAAGGCTTAATACCAACTTTAGACTTCAATAACGAGCAGAGGGCAATGTTTTGAATAAAATGAGAAGGTGTCAGATAATGAAGGTTCCATAGAATACATTCAAATATTTTCCCAATTTACTGAAGATGTTGTATGGTCGATCTTTGATTCCATTCGACTGTTTCTACTAATTTTGGTAAAGTTTCCATAAGATTTTCTTCGACTACGTTTTTTACAGGAGAACGTCCTTCGGGATGTGAATTACTTTTTCTGATAACATTCTGAGCACTATTATATTTTCATTCCAAAAGTGTAGCGGAGAGATAAAAAGTTTGAAAATCACTGCTATATCATATCAGTCTATATATCTCTGAGATGAGGTATTATGTACACTATTTATATTATTCGGACTATTGTCCTCATCTTTGTCGCCATACTTGTTAAAAAGTTTCGGCCTTTCAGTATATGTCTATATTTCTGAGATGAGGTATTCATTACATTATTTACATTATTCAGACTATTTTCCTCATCTGTGTCGCCATATTTATTACAACGTTTCGGCCCTTCAGTATCAGTCTATATTTCTGAGATGAACTATTATGTACACTATTTACATTATTCGGATTATTGTCCTCATCTTTGTCGCCATATTTATTACAAAGTTTCGGTCTCTCAGTATCTGTCTATATTTCTGAGATGAGGTATTATGTACACTATTTACATTATTCAAACTATAGACCTCATCTTTGTTACCATATTTATCACAACGAGTCGGCTTTTCAGTATATGTCTATATTTTTGAGATGAGGTATTATGTAAACTATTTATATTATTCGGACTATTGTCCTCATGTTTGTTTCCATATTTATTACAACGTTTCGGCCATTGTACGCTCCGGCCTTCAGTATCTGTCTATATTTCTGAGATGTGGAAATATATACACTATTTATATTATTCAGAGTATTGTCCTCATCTTTGTCGCCATATTTATTACAACGTTTCGGTCGTTGTACACTCTGGCTTTCATCAATTGTTTGTCGAACTGAAACCTTTATTTTGTTCACTGAGGTCGACTGTTCTTGTTCCACACGCCATGTCTAATGGATATCAGTTATCAGTTGTCCCTGTTTAATTCCCTCTCCAAGTTCTCCACCGCCTTAACCATGTATTGAACTCACGTTCTTTGTGTCCTGTCTACACCAGTGAGCGAAATTAAGGGTTCAGTTCGACATTCCAACCATCTGAAGAAGTCGGGGCGTACAACGGCCGAATGGCGACAAAGATGAGGACAAGATTCCGAATAATGTAAATAGTGTACAAAATACCTCATATCAGAAATATAGCAGATACTGAAGAGCCGAAACGTTGTAATAACTATGGCAGCAAAGATGAGGCAAATAGTCCGAATAATGTAAATATTAAAATGTAAATAATAATAATATTAAAGGTTAATTTCTTTTAAATCCGTCAAATATTTCTACTGCTTACATACGGATTGTTAGTCGGACTTGACGTATACTGATTTCAAAATTTTCAAGTGAAGCAATGCGAACATGTCCGGGCCATAAGACCGACCATATTGCTGTTTTTTTTTTTTAATGAAATGTTTAGCAATTAATGAACGTGATACATTGTCCACTCTCACCTGCGAATATTGGCTGGCACGTTTCGTTTGATTCGTGCCCCTAACATTTGACACGTTTGATCTTAACATAGATCCGGCATCAAAAAGTGAGGTTGATTACTAGGGAAAATAAAAACTTCTTACACCAACTGTTTTCATTGGGGAACTCGCTCTCGCATTAGAAATCAACGTAAAACACGAATCATTTGTTGACACCAGTCAGCCTCGGCTTAGGAAATTGTCACAATTTTTCTCTAATGACGTACTCCACAATATCCATATGACATTAGTCTGGGTTGTACAATTTTCTTTTGTCCTTGATTTTGCTCAGATGAAGGAGGACCGATAGATCTATTTAGTTTGTAATCGTTGTATTTTTAGTATTACCAATGTACGGTAACTTATACTATTTGTTGACTTTCTCATTTGTTATATATGTTCTTTTAATAGGCCTGTTTTTATTGCTGTAATAAAATTCACTGTGACTCTGGCAAAATATTTTCATACGAAACTGCATCGAAATCTATCACGAAACTGAGCTGATTTTAAACCTGGAAATGTTTAGTTGAAAAAAAAAAAAAAAAAAGAACACAAGCAAAAAGAAAATTTCTCACAAGATGACACATCACGACGAAATCAAAATAACAAATTCAATATTTAAACGCCAGTCTTTGTCCGTGATGTTCTGTTCTGTTTAGACTCATGAGTGTAAATTCATAAAGAGGCGTGTATTAAGACCATGCTGTCTGGAAGCAAATATTAGTAAACTGACTAGGTTTAGGAAGCTCTCAGATATTAATGGAACAATATTGGCAGAGAAGATAGAGTTACGTGGCAGCTTAACTAAAAGCAACAGTTTTTGAAGTAAAAAGAAAAATGTTGCTTTCGGTAAAAATACGAGAAGAAATGTCAGGAAAAATTGTATAATTCACTTTTATTTATTCAAATAAAAGACTGACTTGCCCTATTGGAATAAAAAAAAATATATATTTTCATATGTTTTGTACTACCGAAAGAAACCTGAAAGAATTTAATAATGAATAATAAATGCAAGATGGAAGAACTAAATATTTACTGTACGAGTTTTAAACTCGGTATCTCTGCTGATGACGCATCTATTTACTGCTAAGACAATAGTAAGTCTGTATAGTGCGATAATATCTGACTGGCAGCTGATATAAAAAAAAGGATTTTTTGTCTGTTGTTAATTGGGGCAAGGAATGACTTATTTAAACAAAAATTCAATATCTCCAAAATGAAATTTTCTCTTTCAATCGTCCGAGAGAATCATTTTTGCCTTCATTCATGGCTGATGCTAACCCCCATATGAGGAATGCACTGCGCCTTCTGGAGCTAACATTTTCCTCTGATATGAAATGGAAAAATTCTATTGAACAATGGGGGCTACGTTTGCTGCTTGTATAGTTTGTTCACTGTATTGTGCGAGACAATATTTCTCTCTAAATTTCACATTAATAAATTTATCATTCGTCGATGAAGTGAATATTGCTCTTATATTTGGTCTGAGGTTTCTGCCATGTATTTAGATATTCCAGATAAAATCCGAAGAAGGATCTGAAATATTGTAAGTCTCGACTTGGCATCTCAGCTACAGTCGCTTTCCAACTCCCGTATATTGGTTTCTTACCTTTTCCCTATGAACATTTTTATGGTAATTGTTCTAATTAACTTTCCTCTGTAGTACATTGATTTTATGAATTGAAACGCTGTACTAGATTGTCAGCAAGGTCTCACCATTTTACTGCCGAAATTGCCAAATGTAACCGCATGTTCTATGCTAACATTTTCCTCTTTTTTCTTCGGTACGTCTCTTCCCAGTTTCTTGATTTCCAGCCAACTTTGATCTTTAAAATTTAAATGCAATTTCAATCACTATCTAATGTATTCTTAAGTCCTGTTCTTTTATTCTTCTCTCCACATTAATGAATTCTTTATTTTATCCACTCACACTCAATAAACTCTTGCTTCGGGATAAATGATAAAAAAATAACAGAACGTAAGATTGTTAGAAAAAGATTAGGCCCAAGTTGTCAGTCACGTACAGGAAATCAAAAAAAAAAAAGATGAATTTGACTACATTCAGCGGGTAGTAAAAAGCTGTACAAAATAAAATGCAGAAATCCGAAGGCAAATAGGTATAAGAAAAAGTTCTTCGAAAATCTTAGCAGAGTTGTGGGGTCACATTTTTTTAGAAAAGTATGAAGAGTTAAAAATTATGCATTATCTAAACTCCTATAAGACTGTGAATTCTGTAAAATTTCCTCAGATATTAAAGCAACAAATATATTGTTCTACCGACGAATCCATAGAATAGCATGTACAACATGTGAGCCACTGAGATGTCGTGGGATATTGAAATAATAAGCCTATGTATACATACAACCAGAAAGTTGAAAATGATGTGAGTAGAAGCATAAATTGACATATTTACATGTCCTTTTGAAAGCAGAAAAAAAGTCGAGTGACCTATTTAATTGGTTTGTTTTAAAGCATGAAAGACATGGGTAAAATTAAAAATCAATTATCTTATATATATATATATATATATATATATATATATATATATATATATATATATATATATATATATATATATAACGTATCTCTTTAAAACGTTGGCGATCATGGCTCTCTATAAATTCCTGTCCTTTTCTCTCTTAATAAATCTTGTGTTATTACTAATAAACCTTATTCCGTCATAAAGTTTCTCAGTAGTCTATGCGTTTTTTTTTCTCTGTTCTTATTGCCTCCAATCTGTCCTGTGAGTACCCCATTTTTCAAGCCCCCTTTTTTCATTATGTACCCTAGAATTTTAAACTGTCGCTTACTGATGTTTAGCATCTAAAATTTCGTCGATAAAGACAACACACACACTATCTTCTTCTATGTGTATTATCCTATGAGGGCGTTGGTGAACTTGACTCTCAATATATCTCTTGTTTTTGTAGTTTTTACATAAGAGATTCAAAGAAATAAAGCCGCCCTTCAGGGAAAAGAAAATTTCCCCTATACCTTTAGCCATTATCAAGGATGATTCAATTTTTCAGCTTAATTGAGTGTCTGCATTATGCGTATGTCTTAGAGTGTGGAAGGGATGTTTTAATTTCCGAACACGGTTAGCACATTGTGGCCTTGTTCGTAGTTAATATTATTAAGAGTTGGCTTTTTCTTTTTTATTATTAAAACTTCCATGGAAGCTGTAATATTAAAAAAAGAAAAAGCCAATTCTTAATAATATTAATATTAACTACGACCAAAGCCACAATGTGCTAACCGTATTCGGAAATGAAAAACATTCCTACCACACACTAAAACATACACATAATGAACACACTCAATTAAGCTGAAAAATCAAATCATCCTAGATAATGGCTAAAGGTATAGCCGAAAGCACTCGGAAATATAAAACATTTAGACAGTTCTTACACACTCTTTGTCCAGAAAAGAAAACTCTTGTTCGAACACAAGAAAAATTAAATAAAAAAGGTTAACCGTAGTACCTTGTCTGTCATATTTAATGAAACATGCATAAAGGAAGAATTGCTGCCAAAATATACACACACACACACACATATATATATATATGTGTGTGTGTGTGTGTGTGTAATAATATATATATATATATTCATTCAACGTCATCACTTGATAAGACACCGGAGGTGTTGAAACAAAATGGCTATTTTTGTAGTGATTTTATAACATATTTATGTTATAAATTTTTTTTTCTTTAAAAATAAATAATTATATATATATATATATATATATATATATATATATATATATATATATATATATATATGTGTCTGTCTCTGTGTGTGTGTGTGTGTGTGTGTGTGTGTAATACTAATATTATAAATATAAGTAATTATACTCGTCCGGAAAAGCCTTAGGTATTTTGTCTTGTAAATGAACAAATTAATACCCAAGGAAAATAATGATAAAAAAGAAAGAAGTAAGAACATGTAATTGAGGCGAAAACAATCGTCCAGAATCAAATCTCAGAATCCAAAGAAAAAAAAACTCCAACACGAGTAAAGCAAAAGTAACAAAGTAAAGTGCTCAATATAACAAGTAGAGCAAATCTAACTATGAACCTAAACAGCCAGGCAAACCTACCTAGGTTTCACCTACGCGATTTGTCAGGGTACACTGACGATCTGCGTAGGTGAAACCTAGGTAGATTTACATGAATCTTTAGGTTCAAATTATATATATATATATATATATATATATATATATATTAAATGATTTAAAATATGGATCATTCGCTATACAGGAATTACCATGTTTGAAAAACCGAAGCTAAAACTCCAAATTTAATTATATAATGAAATTAAAGGCATTAGTTATCTAATTAATACTTTTAAATTTAATTTAATTATATAATTAAATTTGAAAATTTTACCTTCGGTTTTTGAAACATGGTAATTCGTGTGTAGTGAACCATATTTTAAATCAGTTTATTTATAATATATATGCTCTCTAAATTTACATTGAACACTGTTTTGAAAAAATAAAAATGAACAAAAATAAAAAAAAACTATCAGTAAGAACACCAGATTATATATCGTATTTTTCTTTCTTTTACTCTTATATATATATATATATATATATATATATATATATATATATATATATATACATATATATATATATATATGTTGTGGATGACTATATATATATATATATATATATATATATATATATATATATATATATATATAATTATTTATTTAAAAATATGATTCCAACACGCTACATAAGAATCTCATGTTTCAAAAACAAGAGCCGAAAACTTCGATATAATTATTAGAATTAAATTGAGTTAAAGTGAGCTCTGTTTCATCTTCAAGCGAAATTTATTTTGAATAACTTGTTTCTGAAATTTACGTGTTTTATATCGGAATCTAAAATTCCCACAGTGACAGCCATCGTGGATATTTGAAATAGGTAGGGGTGTTATCTGCTAATGATATGTATCAACATGGAGTTACTTTCATAGATGTTAAGTCAGGGTAAGGTGGGGGTATCTAAATTTAAAGCGGAAGATGTTTTCAATCAGTCAGTTTAACTTGTCTATGAAGATTAATTTATTTTTATGTTTTATTACTTATTTGTTTTATTACTTTATGAAAGGGTTTTGTGTATATAAAAACATTTGTTATTTGACGACTTCATAAAGCTCTATTATTTTTTGTAGGGTGTTAAAACTTTTTATTAGGTCCATGGATTAAAAAGTTAATTTATTGTATGTTAGTTTTTAAGCTAAATTGTTCAATGCGTGAAGTTGATGATGTCGGCAAAAAACTGTTAACTCATGTCTATTGTTTAATAGATTTTTATTGTTTAGAAACTTGATAATGTGCAGTTTCGCATGGAGGCACAAAGGGCATGGGTCATCCCAAGTTTTACAAGTTCTAGTCCTGTTTTAATTTTCCATTTTACCTTAGGTGGCCTATTTATTTCTTTCAGATGCCAAAAATATTTAGATAGAGAAGTCTGATTTCTTTTATTTATATTGTTGAAAGAGCACTTATGCTGCCTCCATCTAGCTTTAAAATCATTCTTTGTGGACCCAATGTATATCATATCAGTATTAGGACTCTCAGTGGATGAGATAGTACATTGGTATACCACAGATTTGATGCAGCAATTATTTTCCAACAACACGATAGCTTCTATAACGTTGCCCTAAAAAATAGTGGTTACAAAAATGCAAACATTAACTATAGAAACAATTACACTAGCCAGAGGAAAAAAACAGGAAAAGAAAAATCATTTGGTATACCCCTCCGTTCAACCAAATGGTTAGTATTTAACTAGGACATAAATTCTTAGCCCTTATTGATAAACACTTCCCCACAAACAGTAGGCTTATTAATATATTTAATAAGAACACCCTAAAATTGAGTTACAGCTGCACCGAAAACCTAGAAAATATAATAAAAAAAAACATAATAATAAAATCCTGAACAAACCCCCATGCCTGAATAGTATTTAAAAAAACCCTACGCTTAAGTCTGACAACAACAGTGAAAAATTGTGTAATTGTAGAAACCCAGAGGATTGCCCTTTTAAATTATATATATATATATATATATATATATATATATATATATATATATATATATATATATATATATATATATATATATATATATATATGATTATAAAACAGTTATTAGTCAGAGATAAATTAGACCAGGAAACAGTAGTATTACAAAGTTCTCAATAGACACATAAAGAAAATAAATATTAACATGCAGAGCTATTCAATTATTAATATTAACTTTCCACAGATATTTGTAAGGTTTGTCATTTTTTTCTAAATAATTTCTTGTTTACAATCGGATCATTGTTATTTTTTCTCTTGTGACTTGTGATTATGCCATCTTTTCTTGAAGCTGCCTTCAGTACACCCACGTATATTTTGCTCGAAATACTGAAGGCCGCTTCAAGAAAAGATGCTATAATCACATGTCCTCATTAAATCTAGAAAGCCTTAGAAATTCTACCAGAATAATAAACCACGTGTGGGAATTAAATGAAAAAAAAATAATAATGAAACGCTTGTATACTGGAGAATGTTAAGAAAGCCAATCCTTGAGGCAATCATAGTGATATACCTGCAAACAATGCCAGGAGGGAACGTTTACAATAATATCATTTCCAGACCCCACCCCACACAAAAAACAAAAAAAAAATCCCCAAAAAAATAACTACTGAAATATTGGAAATAATGACACAATGCATATACACTGAAAATTTCCTTTTGAGTTCGTGCGAACCAGGATGAAATAAGTTTCATTTTATTTCATCGGTCTTCCATACACGTTTTTCTTCCCCAACTTCTGCTAAGCATCACCTTGTGCGTTTATTTATAAATAATAAAGAGGTAGGAAATCATCTAGCCCAAACAGCCACAATGTACTGAAAGGTTGAATCCAGGAAAGAGTAATTCATTGATCGACTAAATTTTAAAACTATATATATATATATATATTTATTATATATATATATATATATATATATATATATATATATATATATATATATATATATATATATTATAAGAATTTATAAATGTAAGTATGTATACTCGTCCGGAAAAACCTTAGATGGTTTAGCTTGTAAATAAACAAACCAATGCCTAAGGTAAAATAAGGAATAAAAAAAGAAAGAACTAAGAATATGTAATTCAAACGAAAACAATCGACCAGAATCCATGCTTAGAATCCAAAGAAAAAACACGAGTGAAGTAAAAATAACTAAGCAATTGCTCAATATACTAAGTAGAGCAAATCTAATTACGTAGTATATATATATATATATATATATATATATATATATATATATATATATATATATATATATATATATATATATATATATATATATATGTTTTTCTGCCTTCAAAATGACGTGAATATATCAATTTATGGTCTTTCTGATTGTATGTATACATAGGTTTATTATTTCAACATCCCACGACATCCCACGACATCCCACGACATCCCAGTGGTTCACATGTTGTACATACTATTGTATGGATTTGTCTGTAGAACAATATCTTTGTTGCTTTAATATCTGAGGAAATTGTACAGATTTCACAGTCTTATAGGAGTTTAGATAAAGCATAACTGCTAACTATATACTAATATATATATATATATATATATATATATATATATATATATATATATATATAGAGAGAGAGAGAGAGAGAGAGAAAGAGAGAGAGGGAGAGAAAGATTTTTAAAATTTCGGACATCAGTCAAGCATATATATATATATATATATATATATATATATATATATATATATATATATATAATATTATATATCAAGATTTATAAAAATTGTATGACAAATCTGTCATCCTATTTTTCTAAAAACATATATATCTAATGATAAACATCTACTCGTGGTAAAAAGACCGGGGAGGAGTGTGAAACGGTAGATAGGCGAATCTATCTCCTCCTGTTGAGAGAAAATTAAATAGTATATAAAATTCCAAAATTTTGGTGGAAACGTTAGAAGTATCGAGTTCAAATAGAATTTCCAAGGAGCCGCACAGCCAATCCAAAAGTCTGTCTATATGGAAAATAAGGGGACAGAGGAGAAGATCGTTTTAACGCGAACATTTGAAAACGTGATATAGGTTCAGTGTGTAAAGAAAATACGTTGACATTTTTGAGGATAAGAGGGGCAATAAATGTAATTACTTTATAGGATCCGACGATCAAAGACCAGAATGTGTGTAAACACGCACACAAACTATCACATACATATATACAGGGTGCGATATGTAAATTCGCGCCCTATTATATTTTTAATTTTGTGCATGCGCGATGTTTATATATGATTTTGTTGACTGCAGTTTGTTGTAGGGTCAGTTGGGCGCCGGCTGTGTGAAAAAGAACATCATGGCTCAATTCACGCAAGCAGCTATTAGGAAACGACATGTATTACTACTTTTCATTCCCGCCTTAAGCTCTAATACGAACATTTCATAGTGATTGTGTGTCAATTTGAGGACAGTCACGAGGATTCGTAAATAGTGAATACGTAGGTACGGCAGTTCGGAATATATCCACTGATCATTCTGATAAGAACAGAACATTCAGATTTGCTGGTGAGGGCTTAAGCCTAAACACGGAGCTCTACCTCAAGTGCTTTGATGAGGTAGTGCTGCCCTGGGTCAAGATGGTGGCTTATGTCTGGTACAATACTCCGCACCAAGCCACACATACATGGAGGATCCACCCATGGAGGTCAGACAGATTCTTACATCTGGTCTGACTTCAAACCCCTTGATTATTATGTGTTGTATGCTGTTGAGCGAAAAACAAAGAAAACTCTTCGTAATGCCAAACATGAACTGAAGGTAAGGATTATGGCAGCATTCACCAAGTAAAAGTAGGAGAGCGTACAGAAGATATGTAGGAGATTTCGAAGTGACCTGGAGACAGCGGTTAAAGCCAATAGCGATTTTATAAAAAAAAAAATGATCTTTACTATTTCAAGACAATTTTGTTTAATTTTGGTAAATATATTTTTTAAATTGAGATGTCGTTGTTATTTCGATTTTTGCGTAATTTATCCTTCGCATCCCATCTACATCAACGTCCTTCCTTAATGAATTGAGCAATGTGGCTAGTGGCGTTTGTTTACATCCGTCTACAATACGTTAGAATGTCCCTTTCTTTCTACCGTACGCCGACAGGATCTCCGACTAAATCAATCGTATGTCTAGCCACACT
>OZ010591.1:15533963-15546463 GCA_963932145.1 Acanthosepion lycidas
CTTATTTTCTAATCTGTGTAGTATAGAAGTAGCAATAATTCTCAGTTGAGCGGCAATAATTCCAATGTGGGGTGTGCATTTTCGGACTATTTTGTTTATGCATACGAGTGCTTGCTTTTCAATATATATATATATATATATATATATATATATATATATATATGTTTATACTGATATTTCTAGTTTTGCATTTGGTTATTTAAACAGGGATTCCTATACCAAATTAGAAACATCTGCCTTGATCACAGAGAGAGCCTAACATAGTTGGCTTGTGCAAGTGGCAATGTTTCGTTTTGCATTTCTCTGCAAGAGTTACGAGTCGCTTTGTTTAAGCAAGGGATCCAATTACTTTGCTTGTTCAGAACAAGAAGCGCGTCGAAGGGGGAATAAGCGAACACACTTGTGGCTTCATTATTCTGCATCCGTTTTCTGGACTTGTCATTGGAACGAGAGAAACTTTCTATACGACCCGTACTAAGGTTCCAGGAAAGAAGAAAAACAGACGTGATCACATTGCGTTACTGACGGAATTTCACTCATGTTTAATCAACTCCAGAGACATAAGCATAGACATATTGCAACGATTCCTTAATAACATGGATTACACAGAGATGTACATATGTGTGAGTCTGTACGTGCGTCTTTGTAGACATATTTAGACGTCCGCATATAGAGAGGAGAAAACAGCGTGAAATGTTTCTGTATTGTTTAGGTATTTTTCGCATTCTCTTCTCGCAGTTTTATGAATCAATCAAACACAATTAAAATATATACAGTTTAACCCGGATATAAGAGAGTTGTCGGGGCCGGAGAAGTCTCTTATATCCGGGTTTCTCCTCTATCCGGGTTTGGTCTATTTTGTTTAGGTAAGTATGGATCTAATTTTGGACCATAGAACATCTCTCTTACATCCGGGTTTCTCGTATATCCGGGTCTCTTATATCCGGGTTACACTGTAGATACAATATTTGTTTCTATTTATTTTTGCAATTTTACACACGCACACACATATATACAAAAAACATACCCAATTGCTACTAGAAGTATCACTACAATTTTACCTACTCAAACGTAATCCTACCCCCTATCTCCATCTTTCCTCCCCTACCTCTAACTCTTAGGACGCTTGTGAGATGAGGTGCCTAAACTTTTGACCGGTGTTTATCGGGGAAAAAATTCAACACCAAACACCCAATCCATTCTTCACCAAACTGCTATCAGCAAGCAATATTGTTTCACTCCGTCACCCTTTTTTTGTGTATATTTTTCTTCTCAAACAAATGGAAAAAAAAGGAAGTGACGTTTCACATACAGCTTGCCTACAAGCCGGATTGTTCATAACCATTTTCGATTCTCACTCATCGAAGTGCAGTTGAAATGCAGTGAAACCAAGTTGCATCTTTGTAGTGAGTAAAATGTTTTTGTCTATATGATAAAATTTATATATATATATATATATATATATATATATATATATATATATATATATATATATATATATATATATATATATATAAGTGTCAAAATATATAGAAAATAGGAAAGAACTCGTTACGTAAATAATGCAAAGTTCTTTAGTATTTTTGTTATTATTTAAAAAAAGAAACAGTGCCCGATATATATATATATATATAAGTTGAGGAGCTCGGATTGAGGAATCGAAGAGCCGAGCTCGAATTCCAGTCGAATGTATTATATTCAATTACGTGCTAATAATCTTGGGAAATGTATTAATCCTTTTCTTCTCCCTCCAGCTATGGGTAAATAGTAGGACAGACTTGGATGGCAACTGGTCTATGAGAAGGGCAATTCTGAATTCAAAACCTGCGGGTGGTCGATGGTGCTACATAGTGTGGCACATTCGAAACTTCAAAAAGTGTAGTTGATTCTGCTCAAAACCTTCACCACGATAATGAAATCATATGTACTGGCGTCTGGGCCCTCGGTTCCTAGGAACTGAGCTGTTTGGCCCTCATACGTCGAATACGTCAGGAGAGTCCACTACAAACACAGAGACACACATACACACACACAGACGCACACACATCTCTTTGATCATCAGATAATTTTTTTGTTGAAACTAGTCATGCTTGTTTGTGTTTGATTATGTTTCGTGGTTGGAGGTGGAAATTCTCTTGTGTCCGTTTTTGGATAACACTCTCATACACACAGACGCACATACATATAGGTGTACGCATTTTAGTTCAAACAAACAGACACATATAAACAATGCGAGTTTAGGGGCAATGTTAGCTCCATCACTGATATTGGGCACTTTCCAATACGTTCTGCGCATTATATATATATATATATATATATATATATATATATATATATATATATATATATATATATATATGAAGAAAAATATACAGAAAAAACAAACAAAAATCTTAATATGAAATTATGCTCTATTAATGTTAATAAAGTCAACGTCGGACGTTTCTGTCTATTTTAGACCATCATCATCGACGTTGACTTTATATTAACATTAATACAGCATAATTACATATTAAGGTTTTTGTTTGTTTTTTCTGTATATTTTTCTTCATACTGTCGGATCTATATCCATATATTTGCTTACATATATATATATATATATATATATATATATATATATATATATATATATATATATATAATTAACTAATGAAAATCTTGGTAATCCGTATGCATAATCCCAAGGAGGGGGAAATGTGTAGAGCGCAATATTAAGTTAGAGCGAATATCATTTCCGGTGATTTGAGCGATTAAATAGGTCAACGTCTGATCCTTATCTCTTTCCTCCTAAATATTAACTATTGTAATAAAAATAAATTAAAAAATGTTCCTTCACTCTCTAATTTTGACCATGTCTCTTACACTATCCCTCAGCAGACTCTATGTCACCTTATTTAGGATTAATACTGCCCTTTAAAAGTGTAAATTTTAAATTCACATTTTCACCCTTGAAAGTGAAGTCTGAAGATACAGAGAAAAATAAAATCTCTGGTGAAATAAATTATAACAATGGGACCTTAAAGTGGTCTATATATATATATATATATATATATATATATATATATATATATATATATATATATATATGAGAAAAAATAAGAGGAACAATTATTCTTAGCCCACTTATTTCGTCCTCTGAACATCAAATGTATCGGTAGCCTCCAATACCCAAATAATAATTACACAGAGAAAACACATTGAAAAAGCTCCTTATCACTTCATTCACAACGCAAAAATAAAGATATACACATTTCCGACCGCAACGAAGATACATTATCCACAACAATAAACTTGACATAAAAAGATACATAATGCTACTATGCAAATCAATAATAATTTCAAAATCAGGCATTTATAAAATAAATTGACAAAACTGTTCCTCACAATACATTAAGTGGAATTATGAAGAAATGTAAAAAAACACAAGAAAACCTATGAAGGTAAAATATTTTCGAGGTGATTTCTAAAAATTAGATTTGTTATTTTTAATTTTATCATAGCTGATAAATCTGTTAAGATGTATAAGTTTTACACAACGGCTGATTATATCATTATTAACCTTTTCCACTTGTTTATAATTACGATAAAGCAATTTAATGGAAACTTTATTTTTGTTTATATCAAGTTTGTTGATTATATTTTCTGATTTTTTATAGCTATACTTATTTCTTCATCAGCAATTTAGTTTGGTAAATTATTATTGATAAACGTTTATTTCATGTTCCTTAATTCTCTATGAAATAATATGTCTACTATTGAATATTGAATCCTCCTGTTCAACGTCGACGAAATTCTTTTGAACTGACCCCATAAAATTGTCTTTCCGTGTACCGCCTGTCGCTTTAAGAAATTTACAGCAGCAGATTTACTAGGTCAAATCTCACAAGCGACGGTACTTTGCGAGAGGCTATGCTTTTGCAGCTCAACAATTCTGCCATTCAAAATTTGTTAGACTTTGCATTCTTTTACCTAATATAACGCAAGAGACACCGGTGGTCGATGTTCACTGAGCTTGAACACAAATGACTAAACATTGTTGTGGGTTTACCAATTTAAGTTCCGTTTAAACAAGTTCTTAAACATTGACCTGCTTCCAACTCTTGTCCAAATTAATTGAAACAACCTGTAGGATAAAAAATAAATGATGATGAGGGTTGTTTTTCTTTCTTCTTCAGTCGCCTCAAGGCAATGTATTGCGTGACTCCCTTTCTCAGCCGTTAAACTGGGCAGTTGTGAAACAGACAGCAAATCAGCCGCGCCTACTTCAACTTTCTTTTTGTCCGTCTGTCAATCTGTACGTCCTGCTCTATTACACGCAATCCGCCGAATGACTCCCTGACACTTGATGCTCCTAGCACCCCGCTTTTTATGCTATTCCACTACGGCCAAAATTTGCATGCGTGCAAATATCTTCTGGTTTTGGACGAGATAGGCGCGCATAAATTCTCTTCAATAGCGGGCATATTTCTTTTTTTGTCATCACTTTGCAGACAAGACTCGTTCGCGCTCGTTTTGATTTCTGAATTACGTCATGTCTTTCGTCACACAACCGATTTAGTTTTCTTTCTTTCACTGTACGGCCAATTTTAGACCGACTGGAGTGACAGGGTGTAATCGATTTCTATTTTTTTCCTCAGATTAGGTTATTTTCAGTGGTGTGCAGTAATATGAATTTTCGGAGTTTATGATGAAAAATATTGCGTCATCCGTGATTGCATCAGATTTTTATCACGCCCAGACATTATTGTCTCGACTGTCGATTAGTTATCCTACGGCCCTTGTCTGCGATGGCCGTTATTCCAAAGAAGCGTATGGATATTGTAAAGCTGCACGAACACACTGGCAAGCCTTACCTGTGAGCAAATCAAAATACAATAGACTGGTACGGAAATTCTCCTGATTTAAATCCAATCGAGAATCTGTGGTCAATTTGCAACGAGCGACTTCGATGAATGGACATACGAAGTACTAACATGTGCACTGAATTATGTTTCCTTGGTAAAAAAGCGAAAAAATGTAAATAATAACTGAATTATTCGTTTTGTTTCAATTAATTTGCACAAGGCGGCAAAGGTTCGTTTAAATAATGTCTTAAATATTTGACCGGTTAGTATTTAGCCGAATTTAACACTATTCAAATTTTCCTCATTAAATGCAAAAAAAAAAAAAAACGTTTTTAATTTTAATTTTTCCTTTTTTTTATTTTCTTTTTTTTTTTTTAAGTTCTTAACAAATAAGTGTTTGAGGCTAACAAGTCAAAATATGTATTTTTCTTTATTTTCATTGGCCTTAAGATTTTCGCCAACAGTGTATGAATTCATTATATATAAAACCCATTTTACATTACGTGTAAGAATGCATTGCAAAAATGGAAGTTTGGCATTCCTGGTTAAAAGTCTGCTACAGAAGCCAGAAACTTTGTATACAATTCGTAAGGGAAAAGGTGCTAAGGAACGCAAAATGCCTCTTTACAAATTTTCCCAATTCACTTGAGATCTTGGACAGTTGAACATGACACATTATGTTTTGCAGCAAATCTCTTGTGCTTTAGCGTGCATCAGATTCAATAATCTCTTTCAAAGGTACTTCGACATGCGTCGTTTCCCAGAGCGAGTCATTCTGAATGATACAATTGTCATTTAAACCGATTAAAAACAGCTGATATGTACAAGGCTTTGTTGTAACCGTATACACTGTATGTAAGGCTTTTAAATATCTTTGTTTCAGTATTACCCTCTCGGAATGCACGCAGTAAGCGATGGTAAACGAAATGCTTTTAAATATTATAATACCGTATGGATTTAAACTCTTTATACACCCATTCAAATGAAACACTGCCAGTAAAAAAGATGATAAACTAAATCTAGACGTAGATTACTTTGATCGGTTCCCAGAGAATTCATAGATGTGATAATACATGATTACCGTATTTCCTCATGTGTAATACGTATTCATCCATAATACGCACCCCTAAAATTGTGTTAACTGTTGGAAAATTCTTCTACTCACGCATAATATGCTCCCCTTGTTTTGTAAGCAAATCCTATAAATTGTACGTCTCCAATTTCATTACGGCCAGCGTTTTCTACTCTTATGAAATGTTGCTTTAAACATAGATTAATATTATTCAAATTTCATTTTAGGATTATTCTTATTTTATTTTACGTTTGTAAGAATTTTTAGGTACATTTGTTTCAATTTGACATCCTTCTAGGGTCTCAACCGCCGAATGTTTGTGTCAAATTGTCGTATGTTTGTGGTGAGTAGTCATTTCGTAACAGAAATCGACCTATGAAACTACAATTTTTTAAAGATTTTCTTTGTAGTTGTGCATAATATTCACCCCTAATTTTCGTTATTATTCTTTTAAGAAAAAATACGTTTATACATGAGGAATTACGGTACTTTAGGAAAAGTTAATATTCATTTAAACTATTTACATTGATTTAACTGTTGTCCTCATGCCTCTTGTTATGTTCACTAGGTTTTGAACTTTGTACGTTCCGGCCTTTTCTAGGTGACAGGAATTTTAAATCGAACCCTTTATTGCGTTCACGGGGGTAGACTGTTTTAATTCAACGTACTTCATATTAATTGGATGGGGTGGCAAACTTGCTTAATGTAAGACTCACAGACGGTAAAGGCCAGATGGTTGAATGCCGTAAGACAAACCAAATAGAGTTTTTACACATAATTTTGTTACATAAACATTAGCATTAAAGTTACGGTTTTAAACGAATGGGTTCTCAATTCATACCAAGTGAATAATTATAAACCTTGAAAGTTTTCTTATTTATTTTTTATAATTACAAGTGTGAGGAAAAAATATGAGCCAAACCAATATATTTCCACGGGCCGCATACTAAAATTCAAAGAACCGCATATTAAAGGCCAAAGAGCCGCATATTAAAGTTCAACGAGCCGCATGTTAAAGTTCAAAGAGCAGCATATTAAAAGTCAATGAGCCGCATGTGGCTCGCGAGCCGCGGTTTCGCCAACCATGATATATATGTATGTAAAAACACACAGACAAATATATATATATATTGGTAAAATTCATAGACCATTAATGTTTATAAAAAGAGGCACTCGATTTAGTATTTAAAAATAGTGACTTATTAAAAAAGAAATGCTACAGTCTATATCTTAAAACACACTTTTATCTTCTCACTCACACACGCATGATGATGTTGATTTCCATGAAGAAATGAGACAACACAATATGAATTTTGTCCAGTTCATACATACAGAACAACCAAATTTGCGAAAGTATATTCATTGGTAAAAATATACATTTGACAGAACATTATCTTATAGCAATACTAGTTTTAAGGAACAGTAAAAGACGAAAATATCGAATTTAACACACACATACATACATACATACATACATATATATATATATATATATATATATATATATATATATATATATATATATATATATATATATTAAATCAAGAAGTAAACCTTAAAGGTTCATTGCAGTTATAATTTATTTCGTGAATATTTCTATATAGTCATCCCTTCAGACCAAATAGACGAATAGATAGAATTATGTACGTAATAAGTTATAGCCGAAATGAATCTTTATGGTTTTCTTCTTGATTTATTATTATTATTATTATTATTATTATTATTATTATTATTATTATTATGCTGCTCTGTGATTTACATTGAGCTCTCACTGGATTAATATCCTCCTTGTAATTATCACATCCAGTCAGTAATACATATAAGGACACATGCCACAGTGAATAATGGCATTGTTTAGATCCAGTGACAAGACCCAAAATGTTATGAGTTCAATCCCTGATTAAAGCAGTGTAGAATTTGCAGAGGGAAATTAACAGGAAATAACAGATAGCTGACATCCATTAGATATGGCACGAGGAATTAGAACAGTTTACCCAAGCGAGCAAAATAAAGGGTTCAGTTCGCCATTCCAACCTACCGGAGCTACATGCGCTGTTGTGAAATGTATGGCAACAAGAATGGAGACAATAGTCTGAATAATGTAAATAGTATATATATATATATATATATATATATATATATATATATATATATATATATATATATATATATATATTAAGAATTAATGGGCTTATTTTTAATTCGACATTTTATTACTTCTGACGTTAATGTGGTAGACTTTATTTTATGACATTTACCCGAAGCAAGGCACTAATGCCACTAAGATACAAGTGGTTACTGGGATGGAAATAATAAGCAAACATAATATTTTTGCAAGGACGACAACAATATGAGAATAATCAGGAGGACAGGAGATAACAATTGAAATTGCATTCAAATATTTGAAGAGCAAATTTGACCTCAAAGCATGGAGCCTCAATAGATTTCCACAAGCAGGAATGCGAGAAACGAAGATGTTAGAACAGAGCCTTCGGTTACATCTTGCCATTTCAAACTGTAAATTCATGAGAGCTTGCTGAAAATCTCGTACTGCATTTAAATTCCTAAAGCCAAGGTCACATAGCGAAGAGTTCACCCGGACAATTACCTTGAACGTATTTATAGAAAAGGCAAAGTGAAGAGACTTTACGGCGGTGGAATAGTAATTAAAGCCGAGATGCCAGGTGATGATTAATAATATTGCTGATTATCCCTTGTATTTTCTCAAGAATCTCTAAATAGCGTATATGGCAGTAATATTCAAAGTATGACTGAACGTCGATATAGATATGTAAGATAAATTCTGGAGAGAAATATTGTCTAGTACAACACAGGGAACCAACTTCTTTAGCACCTGACCTGGCAATGGATTCAATGTAGTCTTCTCCCTTCATGTCAACGCGAGAAGTCGTAACGAGTCACTCTCCAGGATATAAACATATAATACATATATAAGTAGGATTAGTTTCTACAATATAACTTGTTATCTTCTTAGCAGATAATTACTTTTCAAAGGTTTGAATATATTAGAAATGAATTTGTCTAATTTAGTCGTTTTTTCTCTCTAAAAATTAGAACTCGGTGTGCCCTGCTTTTTACCCATAGCGTAAGTGAATGTACTGGATTCGACTGGAATTAGACCTTAACTCCCCGACACCTCCATCCGAACAGCATCCATTACTCCAGCGCTCCTCTATAAAAAATATATCGTTATGAAAATTAGTTTCCTAAATTCACCCTTGTTCTAAGGAGAAATTGATCGATATATCAATAATAATAATAATAATAATAATAATAATAATAAATAATGATAATGATCATAATAATGATAAAAATAATAATAATAATAAAAACAATTTTAATTGCTTATCATAATTGAATTAAAATTTATACCGAAAAAAATATACCGGAAGCAATTATCACGTTTTCCTCGCAAGCGCATCGAAGCACATTATTTCACTTGTACGTGTCATAGAGAAAGAGAGTATCGTGACTTCTGCTTTCCTTTTCATATAAAGTTAACTCTTAATTTAAATTATTTATGACTAATTCCTGTCAATCAGCACAAAATCAATTAATTAATTAATCTATCTATCTATCTATCTATCTATCTATCTATATATATATATATATATATATATATATATATATATATGTACAACTTTTGTCATATCCTCTTCAATCAAATAAAAATATGTTTATACATTATATTTCCCTATATAGCTTACATAGAAAATCTTCAGATATTAAATAAATACAAGAAGCTATTGATAATAATAATTTTTCAATGATGGATCAGCTGAAAACACACAAAGAATATTTAGAATATCACAAAATCATATTCTAAACATATGCATCAGAATGCTTAATATCACCTGAGGTTGAACCCCGAAGTATGGATAACTGACCGTCCGAAATTAGTATCTATCTAATTATCATGCACATTCCACTGAGTCTTACGGTCACATCACTTTGAAACACCTATTCCTGTACGATCACCGAAGTTAAGCAACATCGAGCCTGGTCATTTTATAGATAGGTGACCGCTTGGGAATACCAAGTTTTGTAAGTTTTGATGTGTGAGTGGGTGCAATTGATACAGGTTCCGAAATGTTTAGCCGATTCCATTGGGTTCGTTATTTTCACTTTCATGCAAATACTGTTGGGAAATTGTATGAATCCATCTCTTCTGACCCCAGCCATGGGTTAATTAGTAAGGCTTGTATCGTTAGAATATTATTTCTCCACAGCCATTTTCAAGAATGAATGTTATCAGTAATTAAGGCGTATTGCTGGAATTAAAGATGAGATCTCGAAGTTACGTCATTTCTAAAGAAAAATGATACATCTTATATCTATCTATACGCACTTTTTATATATTTTTCAATATATGATTTGTTTCGAGAAAGATATTTTTAATGTTGCTTGTTTCGTTTGAACAATAATAACTTCTTGTTTTAAGTCTTTCTTTGTAACGAATGTTATATCAATTAAATTTATCTTTTTTTAGGAGAATTATGGTTTTGTATGATATATCTATCGATATATGCACAAATTACACTAAATTTCTACAAGTGACAAGGCAATCTACGATATAAAGTGGTACTTGTAGGGGCAATGTAAGAATTATATATATATATATATATATATATATATATATATATATATATACACATAATGAAATGGATTAAGTTCGACAATTATTTAATATATCTTCCGTTTGTATGTTATTTCCAAAGATATAATTTATTTAATGTTTAATTAATTAAAAACAGAGAATTTACTTAGATATATTTTATCTATAAAAATAAAGTATAAACATAATATATATATATATATATATATATATATATATATATATATATATATATATATATATTTGGTTGGATTGATATGAGTTTATGACTCTGGGTTTCACGCTTTCGCGATCGTCAGACAATCTGACGATCGCAAAAGAATGAAACCCACGGTCACAAACTCCCATCAATCCAACCAAATATGTTAGCTTTATCAAATATGTTAGTTTGTTATAAGTACCGCGCATATAATATATAAATAATTACATTTATATATATATATATATATATATATATATATATATATATATATATATATACCTGTGTGTGTGTGTTTAAAGGTATTGTGTTTATTATAAAAAAAAACTGCCGTTTAAAGTTATGCAGATTAAAATATTATGTGAAGGCTTCTAAAATCTAACAAAAACTAATAACTTCAGACAAAATATAAATGAAGAAAAGCATTTGAAGCACAAAATCATTAAACATTAAAAATAACAATTATTACAAATCAGTATATATTCCGTAAGTCCTTTTCAATCGATCAAAATTATTTCGTCCGTCTAAGAAAAGAGAAACTTCTTCTTGTCCTTCCTTCTTCGTCTGCACCTCTTCTCCCTCCTTCCTCCTTCTTCTCATTTTTCTTTCCCTCTTCCTCTCCTCTCCTTCTTCTTCTTGCTGTTGTTTTTGTTGTTGATTCTGGTGTCGCTGCATAAGTTGAAAAGGCCTGGTGAGGAAACACAACCTTGTCATACCCACCTTTTATTTTTGTATATCTATTCATTTCCTATCAATTTGCAGACGGTTTGCTGCCGATATAGGTTCCAGGTAATTCTAATATCCTTCCGACATATATCAAGATTATCTAGCAGTACTAACAGTTATTTGTGACATACATTTTTGCATTTATATTGCTCTTTCTGATAAATATATGTATAAATATAGCATTTCTTATTACAGTGTCTTTAACCGACCAGCATTGATCTTGTCTTATTTCCGGTCAGATTGCTCTGCGCGCTTTTTTTCTCAAGTTTTCGATAAGTTTTATTACATGGCTATTTAGTCTGATTGTGCGATGGAGTTCACATTCGTTTGCACCTTCTTATGAAGTGTTATAAATAGTGATAAACGTAGGTCTTCCAGTATTTCGCCAATGTTGTATAATTTGCCACGTATTTTTTTTTATTTTATTTTTTTTCTCTTCTCAATTCAAGCATCAAAACAAAAAGATGAATTGTGCTCTCAATCATGTGACGCTGTTAGATTTTACAAGTATAGTAGAGGAGCTGAAATAGGGACTAACAGAAAAGATATTCTGAGACATCGACAGACTAACGGACATCGAATAAATTTACGGAGCGCAAGAACATATTGGCATAAAAGTAAGAAAGATTAAAACAACAGAGTGAAGAAAAGAAAAACATATATACCGTAACTGACCATGCATATTTTCCTAAAAAAAATAATAAGCAAAATTAGGGGTGCGTATTATGCACAGGTACAAAATAATCTTTAAAAAAACTGCAATTTCATAGGTCGATTTCAGTTGCGAAATGAGTACTCACCCCAAACATACGATAATTTGACACAAATATTAGGCGAATGCAATTCCATAAAGATCTCAAATACCATCACATATACCTAACAATAATTACAAATGTAAAATAAAATAAGGATTATCATAAAACTAAATTTGAATAATATTATTCTATGTTTAAAACCATTTTTTATGAGAGAAGGAAACGTTGGCCTTAATGAAATTGGCGAGATACGATTTACAAATTATAG
>OZ010591.1:15553963-15556463 GCA_963932145.1 Acanthosepion lycidas
GTTTGACGCTTCCTACGAAGAGTATGAATTGTTATAGACAAATCTAATTTTTAAATAAGAATAGTTTGCCAGCAGGAACTAGAAAATAGAAGGAGAGAAAATATGATTTCGTTAAAATTACTGTTAGTATACCGCGCATAGAAATAAGTTCTGTATGTGAGCTAAAAGACTCAGGCGAATAATCTAATTGAACGATAACGCTACTAGCGATAAGAACTCAGTGATTACTTAATAAAAACCGTTAAGAAAACTGGCATTTTATTAAAAAGAAAAAAATATGCTTCACAGGCTTTCTATTCGTTCAGCCACATTAAAAGCTCCCAAAATAGCACTTACTCAACAATTAAAAATCTGCCGATGTTTCCTGGATATTTTGTCAGGATTCTTACTTTTAATAAAAAATTGATTCCTGTAAAATAAATCGACAATGTTATCATACATATAGATTATATGTCTTCTTGCATTTATCTAAGCATGTTTTACTTTTATTTTTACAACAAGCTGTTTGTTTGTTTGTTTGTTTAGCGAAATATCAACACTGTCATTTAATGCTGAAATTTAATTTTCTTAGGAGCGTTATTAATTTCTTTTACACAAATATATTGCTGGTAATATTTTATTTTCAAGCATCTATTGCTGGTAATTTGATTTTTAGAAAACGGTCTTTCTGGTAATATTAAAAACTATTTATTTTACTATAAAAATCTACTTTTATACTTTCATAGTGTTTGGTCCACAGTTTGTGGATTAACTATTTGTCCATAGGATGGGACCTTAACACGTATTACCAACCCGGGCCAGATTGGGCAAGGTAACAACAGCAATTAAGAGGTGCCTCTATACTCCTCTAAACCTCCGGATCAGAGGCCTAGCTGCCAGATGTATTTTATCGTCATACCCTGGACGTATCATTGGGGTGGGGGGTACCCCTCTGCAGAGGTGCAGTCAGTGTATTTTGAAGCGGCAGCCGACAGGGTGCACACAACGCTGCGAATGATGTATAGAGTTTGATGTTTCTACATACCAAAGCACACAGATATAAAACTCTATTTGACGCATTCATTCTATTGCGTTACAAATATGGTACTTAGTGTTAGACCCATTACAGCGCCCTTCTATCCGATTATCCTTAACTGAATGCAAAAAGATTCTGTCTTATGCTCTGTAGTAAACTATCCATTCATTTATCGTAGTTTAAATACAATATATTTTTATTAGATGATGTAAAAATTTGACGATAATTTAAGAACTGGAAAATCTTGGTTGCTCGAAATTATAATCAATTCTGGTTTAAATAGTGTTACGTGTAGCAAACAAAAAACATCGCGCAAAATATCAATGATTTTTATCGAGATATCCAAGGCTATACAAAGAAACCTATCTAGCTATAGAATAAAAATAAAGATACAAATATGATTAATCATTACAGAGATATTCATGATTCATATTTCATTTAGATAATGCAGAGGAAGGTCGAAAAATGAACTGGTCTAGATGGTTTCTGCTTGAATTTCTGAGAAAAAGAACTTATTATTTACAGCATTTAACTTGGAGAATCAGGTGTTTGGTTTGGTTTGTTTTACGGCATATCAACCTCAGGGTGTTATTTAATGCCGACAAGATTTTTATTGTTCGTAATATTTTTTTCAAAAAAAAAAAAAAATTCTGATAATATTTTTTAAAAGCATCGCTGGGCATGTTTCTTTTTTTCAAAAATGTATTGCTGGTATTAAAACCTATTTTTATACTTTCATACCCTTTTGACCTCTTTTCTGGGGGTTAACTATTTATCCATAGTAGAGAGCTGGACAGGTTATATCCACACCCGAGTTAGGGTGGACCTGGGATAGCCAGGAATAAAGTGGTGGTTACACGCTCCTTTACACCATCTGATCAAAGGTCCTGCTGTCGGATGTATTTTATCGTCTTACCCAGGTCTCCGATGCGGTTTATCGTGTTACCCAGGACGCGGGTGCAGTTTATCGTCGTAACCAGGACGCGGATGTAGTTTATCGTCAGAATAGGAAAATCAGGTGTATGACAGAATGTGTACCTATGCTAGGCAATGACATCCTCGTCAGTAGGTTTTGAATGCAAATTAACAGAACGTGGCAGTCATTAACAGAAAAAGAAATGATAGCACACTTTAACAAGAGCAGAAGCAATGATAAAAAACGGTGGATTATAAACACGCCTAAGAATAGCAGCAGATACACAAGAAAACATTAGGTTTATACTATTTACATTGTTCAGATTATTGTTCTCATCTTTATTGCCACATTCAAGACAATTTAGGTGATATTTGTTGGAATTTTGAACCGACCTCTTTATTTAATCTACTGGGCAGATAGTTCTTTGATGCTTTTAGTTAATTACACTTGATAACACAAAGCTCGAAGTATTTTGTTCTCCCTGCTGTGGCTGTCAAGTCGGGAATACGCCATTGAAGACGAGGAAAAGTATTCGGACAATATAAAAATCCAGTAAAAATTCACGATGC
>OZ010591.1:15561463-15596463 GCA_963932145.1 Acanthosepion lycidas
GTTTCTAACCGGTTGGCTGGACAATGTATGTCAGTCTTTTAAGAGTAAAATTGAAATTTTAAGATTGACATTTCTAGGGTACGTAATGAAGAAACAGAGCTTTGAGAATAGAATACACACAGAAAAGTTTGAAGGCTAAGGAGACAAAGGAAAATAACTCATGAAATACCCTTGCGAGTTTAAGTAAATTGAATAAAACAAAGGTGAAGAGAGAGAAAACAAAAGACGGAATTTACGAAGAGCTACAGAAAATTATGGCTATCCATGATGGTCAGCTTTCTAAACGAACACGGCACATAGTCAAAAGAGAATAATTTTGTGCAGAGCGTGTGAAAATTCCTCTTCTGAGTTTGCCTTCTCTTACATGATTTTCTTTTTAAATCTAATTCATATATTATTATATTTTATTATGCTTATGTAAATGTCAAAGTTTAAAGAACTGAAAATTTGCAATGGAGAAGTCGATACATTAAATGTGAATGTCACCGTGTCAATTTTTTCAATTAAATGGACACACCTCCCAAACTTTCAATACCTTATGTTACAGAAATTATGGATTCAAAACTTTCATTACTACGATTGTTTTCCGCGGTGTTTTTATATTTTTTGTACGATGAAAATTTTTATAACTTGGAAATGAATTTGCGAATAATCGAAATTATTTGCAAAATCCAGCGAAAATCACCCATGAAATACAAATAATTTTTGTACGTAAAGTAAGGACCTACGTACATCAAATTTATATATATATATATATATATATTCGATAAGAAAGTAACACGAAGTATACAGTATTTTTGGTGAAGAACAGGGGCATATTTTTGACCGGTAATCACAAAGTTTGATTTAAATTCTATTGAGAATTTGCAGTGATAGTTCAAAACCAGATTTGATTCCAGAAAACCTTTAAATATTGAGAATTATGAGAAAGGATCTCACTGGAGACGTGTCTATTACATGTTAAAAACTATAAGAAACAATTACAGGCTATTAATTTTAAAAAACGATAAACAATTGACTAATCATATTTACCTTAGTTTTGATTGAATTTTGTAAATTAATTTTGTTTCTGTGTACAAATTAATAGAATGAGATTCAACAGAGCCAGAATCGTTCGAACTTGGAATATTGCTGCCATTTTTGGGCTGGAGCCACTCAATCATTAATTCCTTACCTTGAGAGAATTAAACTCATTTACGCAATCATGAGGACCAAGACAGATCCAACGTTGCAAGTCCATATCGATCTTTCCATGGCAAATGTTTATATGAGCTCAATTGTTTATTTCCACCAGTTCAGACCTTTAAAACAAAGGCCTACCATACTAATTCCACCAGACCTAAACAACTTCATTCATACCAGTGCCTCACACGTAATAATAATATTCCAATCTATTTTCCCCAAGAACTACCACTATGATGAACAGACTTTCGCGTGATTGTTTTCCTGAATACTAAACTCTTAACCTTTTAAGTGGTCAGTTCTTTGTATCCTCTTTACCGCCATACTGTTCACCTCCTATCACTTTCTCTTTCATTGTTCTTATTTCATCATTATCTTTGTAAGAGCAAAATGAGTTTATATCGAGCCTTCAATTACGTGACCTTAAGTATAAATATATATAAACTTCTTGAATACGACGAGCATATATAGTAATGTCGTATTGAAGATATCTTGGAAATTCAATTTAAAAACGAATTTTTTACATAAGAGGTGCTAATAATTTTGACCTGAACTTTACACTGGGAATTTGAACTGTAATAAAATATGCACCAGTATAGCTTTTTAATCAGAAGCAGAAAAAGGTTTATTTTATAAAGTAATTGTCGGTCGTTCATTTACGTATGATCCTAATTCGTTGTGACGTTTGATATTATTAAGATAAAGCTTTATAATAACCATTTCTGAATACGTTGGAAATGTTTTTTGCCAGCTTCTTAATTACAAATTCCGTTAATAAAAAAATAACTGACCTATTCGTTGAGTCTATTTCGTGAGTTTGTAATTTCTTTTGCAATTTTTTTTTTTTTCAGCGTTTCACCCAAAGCAAGGCGGGAAGCCACTAGGACGCAAGGGGTTACAGAAGATTTGGAGCAAGATCAGATAAGAGTGATAGAGGAAGAGATGTGGAGAAGGATAGTGGATAGATTAAGGCAACTAGAGATGTCGATTGACATTACATTTGAATAGTTAGGGAATATAGCTCTCAAGGAAACAGGAATAGGGAAGGGAGTTACACAGGCGAGAGGTGCGTGACATGAAGCTATTGGAATAGAAGAGACGGCTACATTTAATAGTTTCGACAGTGAAAGGGTGAGAGCGGGATGCTAGCCTCGTAGGCCGCTTGAACTCATGAAATCTGGGAACCAGCGAAACCAACTAAAATACAAAGCGCGATAGGTAAATTGACACCCATTTATATTTTAAAAAATTTACTTCATGCGCCTTGTTTGTTTGTTGTATTTTTTTGTTTTTTGTTTTATTTTGCCGACTTCACAGTATAGTAGGGTCAGTTGGGCACAGTTTGTGAAAAATAAAAGCATCATGACGTAATTCATTCCGCCAGAAATTTGAAAACAGAATTTTGTACTGCTTGGCATTGCGCTGGAAGCTCCAATACAAACATTTCACCGTTTTTGGGTATCAATCTGAGGAAAGCGCAGAGGATTCAGAAAGAGTTGAATGATTCTAATGGCGATTACGATGATGCAGCAGTTCGGTAAACTCCCTCAGATTGTTCTGATAAGAAGAGAACTCACGAATTTATTTCTGGAGCACTTGGACTCAACACGGAGGTCTACATTGTGAGTTAAGGAGGTAGAGCTAACCTGAATGCTGGATGCTGGAAGACACTATGTCTGGCAACATGACTCTGCACCATGCGACAGAAACGACAGAAACTAGTCATCGCAGTCATACAATTTCTGCGAACATATCACCTTTTATATCTTGCCATCCAACTCCCCAAACTGTAACCCTCCCCTTGACAACTATGTTTAGCTTGCATGAACTGAAAGCTAGGGTTATGACAGCATTCACCAAAATATACAAGCTGACCGTCCAGAAGAGTTGCAAGGGATTCCAAAGTCGTCTGGAGGCCGTGGTTGAAGTCAATGGCGATTTTGTTGAATACTGTTTAGTATTTCAAGTTACTTTTTTGCTAATTTTGTTACATATAGTGATTTTCCATGCGCAGCTTAGATGTGGCACAAAACCGAAAGTATGGAGCACCCAGTGAGGCTCGAACACACTAATCAGTCGTAATTGTTCTAGCGAGACAAGCTTGCTAACCATTACACAGCCTAGAGGTGCCTTAGTCATTTTCTAAGCGTAGCTTAGATGTGGCACAAGGCCGAAAATATGCGACGCCCAGTGAGGATCGAACTCACTACTCAGTCGTAATTGTTCTAGCGAGACAAGCTTGTTAATCATTACACCGCCTATAGGTGCCCAATTTTGTTATATATATAAGTTAAAAGGAGATGTGTTATTTTCATTTTGGCTTAATTTAAACGACAATTTATCCATCCCTCCCTGTAAGACGAACGAACATAAATAAAAATATTAAAACCTTAAAAATGTTTTCCTCTTTCATCAATTAAAAAAATGGGTCCAAATTATGCAGAAATCAAGTATAAAGAAATTCGTAAGATATGTGTGTTTGAACTTTGTATATTTTTTCCCTATTGGGAAATATACTCTTGGTCAACTAGAATATCATTTGTGCGGAAATTTTGGCCGGTAAAAGGAAACGGAAGGCCACAATAAGATCTCAACTGAAACACGATTCCGTTTATCTATCCACCATATATTGTTCAATTTCGGATTTAGCTATTCAACATATTGGAATCGGAGAGACAATAGTTGTTCTAGTCAGCTGCTAAATTTTAGCATTATGTTCCAGTTCCGAAATGCTCCTGGGAACATCGCAAAACGAAGTCAATGAGAATTTCCGTATGAGTATTCTAATCAAACTATCGAATCTAGATTTGAAGCCAGATACTTTCTCCTTGGCAAGTAAAAATCAGTTGGAATGAACAATTACACTGTCTTCATTATTTGAATACAAACGTTGAAACACTGACGTGCATAAACACACATATACATACACAAGTACCCACAAACACACATATAAATACGCAAGTACACAGAAACACACAGAATAATATAATATACAGGGTGTCCCCAAAATATTGGCATCATTTAATATGTGAATAACTGTGTAAATACATGTTCCAGGCGAACAAAATTATTAGGCTTCATGTTGAACAATAAGAAATTTATGTAATAAAATACAGACAAGACATTCGAAAGGATGTAAATTTTATAATCGATTTCACAAAGTGTCGCAAATGTTCAATATGGCCACCACACGTGGCACAACACATCAAGTTGTTAGTCTAGTTTCTGCAAAACACGCTGTAGCATGTCTTGTGCAACATTCTCCAGCAGCTCAGTGATTCTCTGCTTAAGTTCTTCTCTGTTTGAAGAGAGGGGATATAGACTTGTCCTTTCACATAGCCACATAGAAAAAAAATCAGTGTTTAAAAGTCGGCTGAACGTTGTGGCCATTTCAATATCACATTGTCATTATCACCGGCACGACCTATCCATTTCCCTGGTAGATTCTCATTGTGATAAGTCCATAAAATCAATTTAGTTTTTACACATTTTATTAAAAGTTTAGATCATTTGAGCAAGAATTGGCTATGTTATTACGCTACAAAATGATGCTAATTTATGGAGGAAACTATATTTACGATTGAAAGTGTTCTATCAAACTATTTTTATTAAGATATAGTCCTGTCTGTTTGATTTTTTTAAAATTTTTTTTATTGTACAAAATGTGTTGCTCATGCAGACAAAATCTATGAGGAAGTTTATTTTATTTTAGGATTTATGACTATCCTTATTTATTATCAAGTCCATTAAAATCATATAATACAAGGCTCACTTGCTCTGAATCTGACTCAAGTCATTTTTTAACATGGGGGTTACTTGTATACACAGGAACAGTTTCCAGAAATAGTAATTTTTTTCAGAAATTAATATACATATAAGGAACGTTAATGTTGTCAGTTTCAAAGATAAATGTTTCTTTTAAAACTTCATGGTGTTTTGTGACGTCAAATGATTGAAGATTACACAGAATTGGATTTGTTTATTTTATATCACAGCTTATCGATACTTTATATGTTATTTAAAGCCGAATTATGGTTCGAATTGTAGATCAATAGGACTAGATAAGTTGGTCTGTTTCACACTCCGGACTTGTTTTATTGAAAAGGAGTATTTTCTTCCATTGTACCCAGTTTAGGATTGAGATTTCGGTTCTTTCTAAAGCCTTCTTCTACTGTATAATACTGTCTGAACACTGAAACTGATTTCGATAATTAAATCTTGACATTTTCAAGTCTAGAATTAGCTGTCTATCTTTCCTCTTACCTTACCTTTTCTTACGCTAATACAACTCTACACAATAACCCTCTACCTTGATTTCCACTTGGGCTTTGTAGGGGGTGAACATCATTTTAAAAAAGTAAATAAAAAGGTTTTGGTTACAATATTTGGGTTTCTCCAACGGTACCCCATCTAAGTAGTGACCGACTATGGCATTGCTTAAGTTTGATGTATCGAACAGGAACCGGTGTTTCCAGAGTGATTTGGCGTTTGTTACATAGATCTGCAAAGCAGCAAAGGACAAAAATAAAACTAAATATATGATATGCATTTTAAATATTTTATCCGCAATTTAGGCAATTTCATCTATGGTGAAATATATTTTACACGGTTGTTTCATTTGTATAACAATAGCTTTCATATATATTTTTTTTTTTTTAGGCAAAATAATTTTTGTTTCTTCTACTGGTAAAGGGTGTTTCATTAAGACGGATTATATATAACGGTGTTTCATTAAGACGGATCAAAGTCAGCCGTATATAGATCAGTGTTATGGGTAAAATTTTATTTATTTCTCTATTGGATCATGTCATGTAAGTGATGGCAATTATAGGTGAAAAATAATATCGCCCAAATGTCCGTCAAATCTAAAAGAAAGAGAAAAAAATCTTTAGATGCTTGAACTTAATTCACATTTAAAATCGGTCCAAGTTTGTCAAACGTATAGTGGTATTTTGTCATTTGTGGTATGTGCAGATCGATACAGGTAATGCATCTTAACGTAAAACATAAGAAGGTGTTTTTGTTGTTGTTTTCATTGCGTAATATGTGCGTAAGAAGTGTTGTCTTTAATTTCTAACGTGAGAATATATTTAACGTTTTTTTTTCATCTTGATTATAGTGATTTTCGCTCTAATAGAATGATGTAAGGTTTGAAAAAAAAACTTTCTTAGTAGCAGGGTAATTATTTTATTTTTAGAATTTATTTTTAAGTTAATTTTATTTGCTCGCTGACGACGTGATCAGGACTATAATATTTATAATTATTTGTTTTATCATGTTCATTTACATATTTGTCGGTTGAATGGAAAAAAAGCCTCTTTGATCTATCTATCTATCTATCTATTTATCTATCTATCTATCTATCTATCTGCATTATCTATCTATCTATCAATCTATCTATCTATCTATCCGCATTATCTATCTATCTATCTATCTATCTATCTATCTATCTATCCGCATTATCTATCTATCTATCTATCTATCCATCCATCTATCTATCTATCTATCAATATCTATCTATCTATCTATCTATCTATCTCTACAGCCTTTCTCTCTCGATCTATCTATCTCCACACAACTCTCTCTGTCTGTCTATTTATCCGTGGGTATGTCTGTCTATCACTGTCTAAGAGTGGGAATGTGTAAATTTCAGTGTTTATTATGAGACTGCGTATATAAGATTAATAAATATAATTAATATTCCCGCCGAAATAATTTGATATCGAAAAAAAAAAACACTCAACGCTCAATTCAACCAGACCCGACACTACATTTTTTTTTCACTTCGGGGAATATTTTTTTAGACATGTTTTTGTCAGATTTACATCCCTTGTTAGTTAATTTCAATCATTTTTGTTAATTAATGGATACTTTCTAAGATTATAATTGGGTATTTGTGGGATAGTACATCCCACCGTCAAAGGCAGGGTAGACTCTGTCCTATAGCCTTGGATTGCAACCAGTCTAGAGCAGAAAGAAACGAGAACCTACTGCAGGAATATCTTCTGCCTAGTCACTCATGAATCGAAAGAGACATAATTGCGCAAGCGTTTACTGCGCATGACACTTAACTGACTCTTTGATAGTTTACACTGTGAGATCTCGACATCACCATGCATGACCGTTCGATACAAATATCTGAACTATCAATATCTACACCTTTTTCTCAGTTCAATAATTAAGAATGCCTTCAATCGAATAAATTCTTTAGATCTAAAAGAGAACTATCGCTTATTAAATCCTATAGGCTGGCGCTACAGAAACACAGAAGAATAGCTTTACCAAATAACACAATCCAGTTCAATTGAAAACTATCGACAAAAATGCATAGTACATGTTACTAGAAGAGAAACTCGTGACATTATCAGAATATTGATTTCGGGAGTTCTAAAACAAAAGGTTAGGCAGGAAACTCCATTGAATACGAGAAAGAGTGATAACATTTTTTGGATTTTAGAAGCCAGTTTTCTTGAAAAGAGGAGAAATTTATAATTCCAATCGAGGGTAACAATAATTACACGATCAGTGAATGCCGAAGGTTTTCTTATAAAGAAAGGGTTAATGTCACCATAGAGTTTTTCATTACTCTTTACACTATTCATTTGTCTGACAGACTGTTATAAGTCATTGCTCTCTGTAGCGTTATATTTTAATTTCTTTTTCGCTAAGACATTTTCTTCGATTTTTAATTCACTTTTAATACCCTTCCTTGCCTTTAAAGGAGTGCCCTTTGCCTTGCTGATGTTGCTACATGCCTTACTTCTTGCCTATCTCACACTGCGAATTTTTTCTAAGCTCTATACTAAACATTAAATCTGTTACGAAAAAAGAACTAAACAAAATGAACACAGGACGCATAACTGGAAAAAACACTTTTTCACACCCAAACCAGTTCTGCGGAGTCAGAAACAACGTTGAGTATAATCGAGCGAATGAGCCAATTGGAGTAAAGTGACATGCAGATTTAAATTTTTCCCGCTTGTGACGAATGCAGCTATCGATTTTTTTGCATGCTAGTTAACATTCGTGTCAGTCATCTGTTGGCTCTCACGCTGGCCAATAGAATCTTCCTACCTATTCGTGGCAGCCAGCTATAGGCTCTCACTCTGGCCAGTAGAAAATAGCCGCAACCTACATGAAAAACTGCCGTAGAAGCATGGAAAAATCGATTATTTCCACTATCGATGGTAGTTGGGAAATGCAAAGTCGGTCTTGGCCTTCCCATTAACCTGGAGCATGTGCATGTAAATTTTGGTGCAAATTCGTCGAAAATTGCGGCGGTGCATTCGTTACACACACACACACACACACACACACACACACCCTGCCTTTTATATATATATGTGTGCATCTATCTATCTATCTATCTATCTATCTATCTATCTATATATATATATATATATATAAATATATATATATATATATATAATTGCAATAAAGTATAGAATAAAATGCCAATTAAGAACTAATTAAGGATCGTCGGCACAGGTACCAATTTCAGTTCTACTTAGCAGGCGGGGTTGTCCTTAAATATAGGGAGGTATTCTTTCATCAGGAAGTGTAACGCATTTATAATTTCTAATATTTAAACCTTATTAAAAATATAATTTTTTTTTGTGCGTAGGCACCTTGTCATAAAATTGTCATAATCTCGTGATAAGAGCTTTACATCTTGGGACAAATTACTAAGTTACGTATAACCCCTACTTTTTCTCACTAAATGCCATGTTTTATTTGGATGAGAATTTATATATATATATATATATATATATATATATATATATATATTTCGATTATAGGTGCTGTTCAACTTATAATTACATTCATCCCCCCAAAAAATAATCATTCATCCCCCCAAAAAATTAGAGGTTAATGATTTAAAAGGCGAGAATACATTTTCGAAAACAATTTCAATAAGTTACACTAACCCCGAACCTCTATATGAATGATATGATCCCTGTTTATAAATTCCAGTTTCATAAGTTCTTTTTATTAGTTTTTACAAGCTTTCTTCTTTTCCTACAGACATCCTCAGGTATGGAAATAGATTTGCTCTTGTTTTTACTTCTCGGTAATAAGAGGACAACGAAAATATAGATGTAATCTGAAAAAAATGCTATGAGATAATATGTTATTATTTTGGAACGTGCGGTCGCAACGCTGAGTTTGAATTTTAAATTTTAAGGTTGTGCGTTTTTGTACAAATATAGTAATAAGTACAAAAGAATTCTCTTATTACTATATTTTGTGTGTACTTGTGTAAAATGCAGTAATGAACAGAGGATAATCAAATTAAAAATATCTTAATAAGATATTCAACATTAATCATATATTTTTCACCCTAACCATGCGAGTTTCAAGCGTCCCCCAAATGTACTAATATTACTGCGAATCTCGCATGAAACATCAAAGACGTTTCTTCTCCCAATCTTTGTTATAAACCTGTTCTTTTCCCGCTTTTTTTTTTCTTTTCATTTCTCTTATTTCCATCACTCTCATTTCTTTTTTTCATTCTTTTCAACTTCTTCTTTTGCACGATTCTTTATTTTTATCTCAATTTTTCTTTTCTATTTTTGATTCATATATTTTTATTTTTTACCTTTCTTTTTCATTTTACTTTTTATTTTCTTTCTCCTTTAGTTACTTTTATTTTTTGCCTTTCTTTTTTTTTTACTTTTTTCTTTTAGTTTTTCTTCTATTTTGTCTGTATTTTTCATTTTTTCTTTCCTTTTCATTTTCGATTTCATTTTTCTTTTTCTCTTTGCTTTTTTTATTTCTTCCTTTTTCTTTCTTTCCTTTTACTTTCTTTTCCTTCTTTTCTTTTTTCTCATGTCATACTTTTACTCATGTACAGTGTAACCCTGATATAAGAGAAACCCGGATATAAGATAGACTTTATATGCTCCCAAATTGTTCCCATACTTACCTAAACAAAATAGACCTAGCCCGGATATAAGAGAACCCCGGATATAAGAGACTTCTCAGGTCCCGACAACTCTCATATATCCGGGTTGCACTGTATAATTTCGATTACTTTTTCTTTCCTTTTTCTAATTTTTTCTTTTTCTTTGTTTTCTTTCTTTTTCTTTGTTTTCTTTCTTTCTATTCCGTTCTTTTTTCTCGTGTCATCTTCATTCTAATTTCTTCTTTTTCTACATTTTCTTTTCCTTTTCCTTTTCATCTCTGCCTTTCATATAATGATTTTCATTTTCTCTTTCACATATTTCTTTTTCTATTGTTTGTTTTCATATCTCCTTATCCCACCCATTATCTAAATCAACTCTCTCTCTCTCTCTCTTTGCGTTACTCTTTTTCGGTATTGAAGCTTTTCTTCATTCCTTCCCTAGAAACATTTTTTCTCCGATTTTGATTTTTACTTACTTATTTAATTCGGATCTTTCTTTTTTCGATCTACATTCTTGCTTTGGCTTATAATTCGTTCCAATCCAAAATTCCCATCTTTCTTTGACCAATTCTCTTTAGTTCTCTGATTTCTCGCAAAAACGTAGTACAAGTACACACCTTCCGTGCTGACATATTACAGAAGGAGCGGAAGAACATTGATATTTAAATGGCTTTTACGGGCGATTGCTTTTCAGAATGAAAACCGGCAACAACCGTCGGGACTAATCACTTAAACTTAAATAATCAGAACATTATAACTAGAGACACACAGACATATTACCACAGAAAACAAAACAAAATAAAACAAAAATCAGGAGTGTATGTATGTGTGTGCGTCTGTTTGGGATGTGTGTCTGTGTGTGCACGCACGTGTGTGCTGGTGAGCTGTTATCTGTTCGTTTGTGAATATAATTGCTATGTGTGAAATTGTCAGTTGTTTTTTGGTGCTTTGAATTGGAAATCGAGTGTACAGTTTTGTGTATGTTATTATTTGTATGCTTATATGAGCAACTGTGATTATCGTTATATATGTGTGAAAAGGTCTCTCTATATGTTGTGTGTTGTGTGTGTGTGTGCTTATTTAGTGGTGATACTACGACATTATCGTATATATATATATATATATATATATACATACATATATATATATATATATATATATATATATATATATATATATATATATATATATATATATATATATATATATATATATATATATATGAACGGAGAGAAGAACTGGTATGATTTGCCGTGTATGGGAGTGCAGCAAAATGTGATTAATTCTGTTCATTTTACACTGTGACAAACACGACCTCAACTTCTTCTTATTTTGTATTGCAAGAAACTCCCGACTCCACTTTAGAATTCTTACATTTTTAGACTTCAACGTTAAAAGATAATAAAACTTACCAAACAGAAATGAAGCTCACTTATTCATCATCTTTGACAACCATTTGAGTTTCTCTAACGCGACTATAGTATTGATCTTAAACTTATATCTGGCTCATAAATATTTCAAATCTTGTCAATTATCATCATCATTATTATCTGTACACTTAGTACGTTGATACTCTAGTTTTTTCTAGTATACATTTGAGATAAAATGATAAAGTAAATATCATAAATATTCCAGCATCCTCCGCAATATTCTTGTTATGGGACCTTACCCATAATAACATAATGGACTATTCCATACGTAATAAATATGGCGCCTCAAGAGGAAGCAGAGAGTTCAGTCCGTAGCTGGGCGGTTGAACTCTCTGCCTTCGGGCGGGGAGGACCTCGTACGAGGCTACGCCGAAGAGTGGAGACTCTTTCGAGTAGGTAAACAGACCCTGAACCCGTTTATACAGGTTCAAAGGGCGTATTTTTGGCCGAGCTCACGGGCTCGGAGATCCCACGTTAAACCGGCCTTGTGCCACATGATGCCCTCGTGGGTTGGGGTGACTAAATTCTGTTCAGTCTGAAGTCTGGAGTGAGGTCCGTCAGGAGTCAGTCAGTCAGAGCGAGCGATCAAGTCAGTCAGTCGTGTCAGAGGGAGTCCGAAACAGAGTCGCGTTCAGACAATTACTATAAAAACTTGACTGTTCGTACTAACACTTTCTACTTCTCTGTATATATTCCTGCTTGTAAATGTGTTATTCCATATCCGTGTTCGAGTCTTCTTTATTGTTTCTACCTTGGACTATCACCGTGGTACAAGGAACCGGACCATAGCAATTCTAGTAGATTTTCTTTCTTTTTTTTCTTTTTTTACAAAGTTGTTGTCTGCATCCTCCCGATACTTTATTCGATTTTCAATTCTACTTATCATTTCTCTTCAGGAACTTTCTATTGATTCAACCAAAAATAGAAACACTCTCACGTCAGAATTTTTCAGTTATCTGCCACCTTTTTGTTTTCCATCAAATGTTATTGTGTTTTTTTTTTCAGAAAGCGAAATCTGCAATCTGATACAGGTTTCAACTCGTCCATTGATTCCTGTCTATAAAAGGCTCATCAATCTTCACCGTCAAGATATTACCGAGATAAACTTAAACAGGACAGGTCAGGTTATCAGAAGGAGAATTAACAGATGAGCTACACAGTTACGGTAACATCAAAATTGTAAATACGCTTAGCTTAGCATGGCCATAAGTCACTGTCGATGGGAACCTATTAAGGCTCGAATTCTTTACATGAATTAATGCATTTATACAGTCAAGCTGACTAAATATTATACAAGTCCAAAAGACTGACCGCAGTTGGGATCATAGTCATTGTAAGCTTCATAATATTTTAAAGTGGAAAGATTGTATTCAACCAGTTACTACGTGCATACCTAGCAAATGGTTCAGTGTGCTAGGTAACATGTTTCACTGTTTTGCGTTGGGCAATTTTTCTCGATCGGAACTTTCTTGCATATTAATAAGCCTACCATTCGACCTTGATTTGTATATTGCTGCCTCATCTGTCCTGGTGCCACTGAAATATATCTATAGATTCTTGATAAAATCCAAAGAAAAATCTACAGTGCCATCGGTCCTATCCTGGAAGTTTAGCTTCCGTCAATTTCCCACTGCCATACTGTAGCTTCTCTGCGCCTTCTGTAAAAACACGTTCAGGGTAATCTTCCTAGATCTTATGAATTTCTGCGCAGTACTAGATTGGTGGCAAGGTCTCATCATTTTCCAATTGTAGTGTTTAGATAATTAGATGTTGCTGAAATCGTAAGATATAAACGTAAGTTCTATGCTAATAATTTCTTTTCTCACACTTCTCAGTTGTGGAACTCTCACCCGGCTTCTTTCTTTCCAGTCAAATTTGATCTTCAAAAATTTAAATGAGATATCAATTGCCATCTGTCTCCTTAATACCTGTTCTATTATTGTCCTTGCTCCTTATTATTATTTTCTTTTTCTTATATACATTCACACTAAGTAGAACCATTTTATTGGATTACGAACTCGAATCGTTATCCCTTGTATCATCCGCAAAGCTTGATGCGCTACTGTAGGCGCCAAATAATTGTTTCATTATGTAAAATCGTTCAATATGAGGAAAATATATTGGTTTTGCTTTTCGTTTCTTTTGTCTTTTTTTAGCGCTTGATTTGACAGATTTTGTCTGCTCCAAACGAATCATTGAAATTAGTTGATTAAAAACCACATAGGTTCGGAGTAGAAGCGAAAAACTTAGTTGATCTGAATGGAAAATAGTTTTTTCGCGTTCCAGTTTCAAATCCAGTATTGGCCTAATCAGAAATCTATTTTTATTCCAGCCTACTTTCGTAAATAAAATCTACAAATGATATACTTCTAATAATCTTTGTATCTATTTCTAGTGCAATTTCATCAGCAAAAAAGAGTTTAACTATTTTGCTTCATCATTCAAAACTTTCAAATACATTTGCTGCAAAAGAAATCTTGTTGACTCAGCAGCTAAAATGACAATCAATATGGAATATGAACGTCGCAAATTCTATTTTTCTCCGCCATCTTTAATATAATAGACCGTTTGAAGAAATGGCTTCTGAAATGGTTTATAGCCGCTGTTATCCAACCAGTTAGTATTTTTCTTGGATACTATTACTTCTCCAAGCCTGCCTTATTGTTAATTGTTTACCGGGCATGAACTGTTTTAGTTTTGTTATCAATATAAAATATTTGAATTAATTTAAACTTCCAGACAAGGAAATATACAAAGTGAAATTAATTCTGACTTAACAATATGAGATATTCAGATCACACAGTTTTGGCGCACTAAACATCAATTGTCAGAAGACAAAAAGGATAGTTTTTTGAAAAAGGAAGAGACCGACATACAAATTACAAATTACAAATTGGAGGCAACGAAATCAAACAAGTGCGGGAATTTAAATATCTAGGAAGTGTTTTAACAGAGGTTGGAAAGTATGACACTGAAATCCGAAGACGTATTGGGATAATGAAAGATGCCTTCCAAAAGCTAAGCATATTAATAGGAAACAGGAAAGATTCGTTAGAAGCAAACGGCTAAGATCAGTCATCCTGTATGGTAGTGAACGCTGGACAATCGCATAACAGATGAAGAAGAAACTTGAAGTACGAGAAATTTAGTTCTATAGAATAACCATAGAGTGAACATGAGGATAGCGATGAAGTTTTAGTGAAAATTGAAACAAAAAGAACACATATTTAACATCAGAAAGCACAGATGAAATTTGTGGTGCACATATTGAGAAAAGAGGGCTTTGAAAATTTGATACTCACAGGACATAAGTAAGAGGGACAGATGAAAACAACGCATAATCGACTTACGGAACTTAATAAATGGATAGCGGAACAGGGTTTAGAAGATATAACAAAAAGACAAATTATACTAAGAGCTACTTAGTACGGGAAATTGTGAAGAACGTGAGGGGTCACAGGAGTATAGAAGAAGAGAGGTTTTAAATTAGTTTACTAACTGATTTCAAGATGGAAATTAGCAGATCCTACAAAATATACATTATTTCTCATTTTGAAAAACATATAACTTCCAACCGAGTTATAACAAAGTTACTAGATTTAGATTTTCTCAAATATCAACGTTACGAATTTCGATGATGATAAAATCCCGCTTGCGTTATGGAAGCTCCTTCTGTAAATGTTTAAAACTTCAGACGTGCCATGCGTGATAAACGCTTAGACGGTCATGTATAATTTGATAGATGACTGACAAGGTAGATTTTTCCCGCAGTAGGCTGTCATTTCTTTCTGTGGTAGACAAGTTGCCACAAATGTCTATAGAATCCAGTCTTTCCTGCTTTTTACCCATAGCTGTGAGGAAAAGGTGAGGATTCATACCTTTCCCAAGTGTATTAGCACTTAAGTAAATGCAATGAATTCGACTGGAAAATCAGTCAGTCAGTTATGTGCCATGCGTGATACATGACTGACGGGGCAGATTTTTTTTCCCGCATTAGGTTGTCATTTCTTTCTGTGGTAGACCAGTTTCCATCCAAGTATAGAGAATCAGGTCTGTTCTGATATTTACCAATAGCTGGGGGGAGAAGAAAAGGATTCGTAACTTTTCCAAGGGTATAAGCACGTAATTCAATGTAATGGATTCGACTGGAAAATCAGTTATGTGCCATGCGAGATACACGCTTAGGCGGTCATGTATATTTTGATACATGACTGACGGGGCAGATTTTTTTCCCGCAGTAGGTTGTCATTTCTTTCTGCGGTAGACCAGTTGCCATCCAAGGATAGAGAACCCGGTCTGTCTTGCTAGCTGGGGGTGGAGGGGGAGAAAAGGATTTATATCTTTCCCAAGGGTATTAGCACATAAATGAATGTAATGGATTCGAGTGGAATTCGAACTCGGCTCTCCGATTCCAGCCGCCATCCATTACTCCACCGTCCTCCTCCCATGAATCACAGTTGAAAGATATAATTTTCATAACACATTTTTAGAAACATGACATTAAATGAAACACAGTAGAAAATTTAATTTCATGTTTGTAAAAATGTATTACGAAAATTATATCTTTCAACATAGTTATCTTTGAAAATGACGTTTGAAATTAAAGTACAGGTCTCTCAGTGAGATAAGTCTCTTAAATGATATTAACTTGGGGCCAATCATGTCTCTTTCGATTCATGACTGGTAGAAGATTGTTCCCGCGTTAGGTTGGCGTTCATTTCTGCAGTAGACTGGTTGCCAACCAAGGACATAGAACCCAATCTCTCAGGCTATTCATTCTCCCAGTCATTCACGGGCAGATTATTTCGCTGTATCCTTGTAAAGTGAGGGGTGTAGGAGGAAAGGTAGGAATAGCAGAGAGTAAGACGATGAAGGAGGGATAAGTTTAAACGATGGTTATAGTAGTAATATAAAATAGCAGTGACGACTGTTAAGAGGCGTAATATCGGGTGGTCACAAAAGTGGAGTTTTTATTTAGCTCGCATAGACAAAACATATCTACCTACGCCAGTTGCTGGTGATAAGCCGTTAAGGTGCTAAACAGCATCTCACGCCCACAGGTGTGTAGCGGGAAGAGCACTGATAGATTCCGAGCTAAAGTGACTACAATAAAATCAACTAGAATTGAAATTCCGTGCCGCTATAAATTACACCACAAGACATAGCTCTAAAGCAGAATCAAATTACTTAAAAAGAGCCATTGAAAGTATCATGATATATGGATATCCACGGTTAATATGAAAACGGCATATGTCTTGTTCTTAAATATATTTTAAGAAAATAATGTGAGATGTATACACCGTGACAACAAAAAAAGTGAGTTGCAATTAGTTAAAATCTAATTTCCGTTTAAGTAAATATCAAGGGTTCATCCGCCTGCAGAGAATAATATTATGTCTCGCTAATATAGAATTATTGCTGAAATAAAATTCCCTTTTATGATGATATGTATGATTTTATGTAATATAATTTCCAATATGTTTTATGTCGATATCAGACTTCACTCATATAAAATACAGAGACACACAATCACGCAAAAATACTCACATTCCCCCCACCCATATATATATATATATATATATATATATATATATATATATATATATATATATATATATGAACGCAGAGAAGAACTGGTATGATTTGCCGTGTATGGGAGTGCAGCAAAATGTGATTAATTCTGTTCATTTTACACTGTGACAAACACGACCTCAACTTCTTCTTATTTTGTATTGCAAGAAACTCCCGACTCCACTTTAGAATTCTTACATTTTTAGACTTCAAAGTTAAAAGATAATAAAACTTACCAAACAGAAATGAAGCTCACTTATTCATCATCTTTGACTGAATCATTTGAGTTTCTCTAACGCGACTATAGTATTGATCTTAAACTTATATCTGGCTCATAAATATTTCAAATCTTGTCAATTATCATCATCATTATTATCTGTACACTTAGTACGTTTATACTCTAGTTTTTTCTAGTATACATTTGAGATAAAATGATAAAGTAAATATCATAAATATTCCAGCATTCTCCGCAATATTATGGACCTAAAGAGCCAGGCAAACCTACCTAGGTTTAACCTACGTTGATTTTTGCTCTACTTAGCGTATTGAGCCCTTTGCTTAGTTATTTTTGTTTTACTTGTGTCGGGTTTTTTTTTCTTTGAACTCTGAACTTGAATTCTAGACGATTATTTTCGACAAAATTGCATGTTCTTAGTTCTTTCTATTTTATTTCTTTTTTTCCTTGTGTACTGGTTTGTTCATTTACAAGACAATACACCTAAGGTTTTTCCGGACAAAAATATATACTCATATTTATAAGATTATATATATATATATATATATATATATATATATATATATATATATATATATATATATATATATATATGATTCCATGTTTTGAATAAACAGCTCTAAAATTTAAATTGAGTCTGCCTAAGATTAACCTTCTGGCATAAAGGTGCTCCGTGCTATAAAAATGAGAGAACATTTGAATATTAATTCAATAACCAGGTAGGCAATGACTGGCTAATACTTTAAGTTTCATGTGAAGGTTGTGTGCAAGTAGATGAAACATAAAATAGTGGCCAGTAATTGCTTACCTGGTTATTGAATTAATATATATATATATATATATATATATATATATATATATATATATATATATTGATATATATTTATATATATATATATATATATATATATATTTATATATATATATCTATATATATATATATTTATATATATATATATATATATATATATATATATATATTTATATATATATATATATACATATATATATATATATATATATATATATATATATATATATATATATATTAGGTTGGTGCAAAAATAATGTCGTATTTTGACGTATTTTTAACGTCAAAATACGACATTATTTTTGCACCAACCTAATATATGTGTGTGTTTGTGTGTGTCTATACACACACATGCACACACACACACAGATATATATATATATATATATATATATATATATATATATATATATATATATATATATAGTCATCCACATGCAAGTGTGTATGCAAGTGTGTATGCAAGTGTATATGCATGTGTGTATTTTGACACCATGTTTTCATCGTGACGTGTTTCGTTGAATAATTTAGACATGTTCTGTGTAGTTATATTTATTTGGATCCTTTCATATTCACGTATAAGCATTTTGCTGTTGTTACTGAAGACCGACGGAAAATCGCCGTGTTAATACGTATTTATTTTATTCTGAGTACTTTCGACCTAGCAGAATGTCATCATCACAGTATTGTTTATTGCAAAAGCCAAAAATGTTCATCTAAAATATAAATTTCTTACTTATGCAGTGAAGAACGCTATGTCAGTGCGTGATCGCTGACACCTTTTAAAGGGTGGTAAATAAATATGTTTTTTTACGGAATAAAGCGTGAAAAACACTTAGTGCAAACATTGGCATTACAAACAATCTGTTGTACAAATTTTAAAATATTTATGTAGTATTTGTAATTATTTATTTATAATTAATTTTATTAAGGTTTGATTTTATTTTTTTACCTAGCTTCGAGAATTTTTAGTTTATTCTTTTCGTGAAAAAGTATAGAAGGATTTTCGACAAGAAGTTTTCTGAATTTTAAATGCAGACAGGTATGTGTTAATTTGTTTTTCTCGTCCTTCAATAACGACACCAAAAAGCTTATCCGTGAATATAAAAGCTGATTAATATCTAAAAAAAAAAAAAACACGAAATTAAAAGTGTTTCATTTTTCACATTTTCAGATAAGACATTTAGTAATCTCGACAACATTTATCGTAAGAATTACTAAAGACGCTATGCGTTATTCATCTTGAAAGGAAACAGGTTAAAATCGTTTTGTGTCAGCCACACTATATCTTTTCATCTGAGCAATGGTAAGAAGAAAAATATCATTCAGGCCTTCATTAATGGTACCAACATTCATCCTCTGTCTTCCATCTTCAATGTCCATTCAAGAACCATCAAGAGAACGGTGAATAAGTTTAAAAAAGAGGAAATACTAGAGAGGAAAACTGTATAAGGAGGTCAAAACAGTAAGTGGAATCATCATTTTAAATTAGAATTAAATACATTCTTATTGTTCAAAGTAGAGTTCAATAGCGTTATAAAACCATCGGTGACTCCCAGTAAGATATCTTTAATCATTTCTAAGATACATATTAATATATTAAGATATATATTAATTAATTATGAAATGGATTAAATCCGAAAATTATTTAATATATTTTCTGTTTATACGTTATGTTTAATAGATACTATTTATTTTAGTAAATGCACTGTTTTTAAAATAATCAGTATTAATTACATTTACCGTCCTAAATGTTCTAGAAATTTCGTAGAAAATGTACGTTCCCCGCCGGGAATCGAACCTGCAACCTATATAGAAAGGCCAATTAATCTGGCATAGTATCCCACTCATCTACAGAGAACGCATCATTTAGAAGAATTCAAATCATTGTTTCTAAAGAACAAATCTTCGACGATCTTTCTCGATCAAATCTGCTCACGAAACGTATATAAAAGTAAAAAAAAGACAAAACATTATTAAATGGATTATGTCCGAAAATTATTTAATATATTTTCTCTTTATACGTTATTTTTTAATAGACACAATTTATTTAAGTAAATGCGTTTAAATATAATTAATACTGTTTATTTAAAAAACAATTAATTTACTTAAATAATTTGTATCTATTAAAAATAACGTATAAACTGTTATATACATACATACATACATATATATATATATATATATATATGTATATATAATCATATATATATATATATTTACACACACGCATGCATATATATATATATATATATATATATATATATATATATATATATATATATATATATATATATATAATATATATATATATATATATGTTATACGTAATGTGTTCCTAGACTTGCATATCAATTTCCTCATATTGTGTGTGTCAGCATTTCCAAAATATCGGACCATCTCTAGAAAATTCTCATGACGAAGAAACTAGATGAATGTTTTTGGTGTGTATTCTTTTACGGTATATCAACCTTAATGCGTTATTTAATTTTATTTCAATTCTATGGTTCATAATATATTTTCCTTCCAAAATCTATTTCTGGTAAGAATTTTCCTTCACTGATTATATTTTTTTCAAATAATTAATTGCTTGTAATATTTTTTACAACGTATTTCTAGTACTAAAACCTATTTTTACACTTTCATAGTGTTTTGACAAGAATTTGGGGGTGGTTAACTATTTGTCCATAGCTGGGACCCTACCAGGTGCTACCACCCAGCATCTGGGGGGATTTGGGAACATCATCAATTAATATGTGGTTCCACGCTCTTCAAAACCTCCTGATGAGAGGCCTTGCTGTTGGACGTAGTTCATCGTCATACCCAGGAAGTGGATGTAGTTTATCGTCATACCCAAGACGGACTAAATGAATAGGTTTTACAATAAGTGATAGTTAAATAATTTGATGTTTTGAAGTATGTTCGATGCTGCCTCTGCGATAATCGAATGATCCGTTTCTTGGTCGATTTGTGACTTTTGATGAGAAATGGATCATTTATAACTATCGTAGACGTTTAGTCCAATGGCTTGACTATGTCAAAGCTCCCAAACTATTTTGAAAATCGCAATTATACTAACACAAGATTATAGTGACTGTCTGGTGGTTCGTCATTGGCGTTATCTTTTACGATTTTCTGGAATATAAACATTTCTTCATTTGCGAGGTTTACTTCAAGCAAGTGGATGAAATACACATTCAATTAAGCAAAGTCGGATCGGCACTGGTCAATCGAAGATGTCCAATTCTGTTTCATAACAATGCACTGCAGAAACTCACTAATAATAACACACTTTTAGAATAAAAAAAATATACCCCTCGTCTTAACCATGAAAAATGGATGAGCAATGATAAGAAGAAAAATATCATTCAGACCGTCAATAATGGTACCAACATTCATCCTCTGTCTTCCATCTTCAATGTCCATTCAAGAACCATCAAGAGAAGGGGGAATAAGTTTAAAAAAGAGGAAATACTAGAGAGGAAAACTGTATAAGAAGGTCGAAACAGTAAGTGGGATCATCATTTTAAATTAGAATTAAATACATTCTTATTGTTCAAAGTAGAGTTCAATAGCGTTATAAAACCACCGGCGAATTCCAGTAAGATATCTTTAATCATTTCTAAAATACAAGGGTTCAAATCTTAATTTAACAGTTGGACAATTTTGTTGCTACATGATTTGGACAATTTTGCTGTTACAACCATTATATATCAGGTCGGTCGGAAAATAAGATGTCATTTTAAAATAAATTTTTTAATTGTGTTCTAATATATTGCGGGAAATAATCATTTCTAATCATTAAAGCCTTCTCTTTTTTAATTACATAATAAATCACTTTTAGTATTAAAACAAACACCACACGTCTTAAACATGAAAAAAGAGAAGCGTTTAAATCGATGCTTATTCATAATTCTTAACAAATGGTAACCAATATTTTGAAGGCAGGGACAGAAGGATCCAATTTAGATGGCTTTGCTTTCTGAAGATTTGCAGTTGCTATGCGAGCCCTGATAATCCAGATGTCAAATTGTCAGAGAAATGTCTCTAGTAATGGGTGTCAGAATTTCCACTATAGCCAACCGTCTCATGTAAATTGGTAAGATGAAGACCTTCGATAAATATGTTCCATATGAACTCAGCGGATTTCGAGGTTTTGAATTGTGTGTGCTGCTGCATCTGCAACATACCAATCATCCATTTCTTGATCGATTAGTGACACCTGATGAGAAATGGATCCTTTAAGGCAATCAGAAGTACTCGACACGATGGCTTAATCGCGACAAAGGACATATTCACTTTCTGAAATGGAAGTTTCACCAACAGAAGATTATGCTGTCTGGTTCCCTATCGTTGGCCTTACCATTACAGCTTTGTGGAATCTAAACGAAGCATCGCTGACGAAGTTTTCTGCCAGCAACCTGATGAACTGCATATTCAGTTAAGCAAAATGCGACCGGCACTGGGTAACCGACGACGTCCAATTCTGTTTTCTGACAATTTCACGGTAGAAGCTTGCTAACGAGACTGCCACATTCACCATATTACCCTGATCTCTCGCCCACTACGATTTTTGAATCATCTTGTAAAGATGTTAAGCTAAAAGACGTTGAAAGAAATACGCAGAAACTTTATTCAAAAATTTCTTTATAGTTTTATCGTTAATAAATAATCTTGCAACTTGATGGCAGAAATATATAGATGTTCAGGTATCCTTTCTTAACGTATTTAAACACTGATTAAATACCTTAATTCAGAAATCAATGCGGATTCTCAAATCGGACATTATTTTCCTTACGGCCTCATATACTACGGATGCCTTTATACAGTCCGGACAGATATGGATATATTCTCATGTGTACAAAGATGGAATGACGTGTAAAGAAAGGTGAACATAGGAAACTGTTGAAACTTGACTAATGCATGGAATAATAATGCAACACAAAATGTACTTAGAACAAAATGTATTGAAACAAGAAAGTGTACACAATATTTACATATAGTCTTTTGTCTATTCCTGGAAAGACCGTTCCTGGAGAATGTGTTGCCTGAGTCGCAGTCGGGCAGAGTCTCTGGTTGAATCTCTTCTTTCCTTCCCGGTACCAACCATATTTATATGTTCGGTACTCCACTATGAAAATTAGGTGGATTCTACCACAACAGAAACAAAGGAATGATGGACGATTCTGGATTAAATAATAAAAAAGATTAAAATGTTTAAAGTTTTGAAAGGCTGAAGAAGCAATAAAATAATGATAAAAATGTAGAAAAAAAGCCTAGTCATCAAGAACCAGCGGCAAAATGTGCAGATAAGGCAACAAGTGAAAATCCTGGAGTGAATAGGCGATGAGTTTCTGGATATAAAGACAAATCTCACTGATTAAGAATCAAAGAATCAATGCTGGTCAGATTTTTGTTTTGATGTTATTTCTCAAATTCCTTCTCACTAATCTTTTTAACATGACAGATGCACTTGTCTTTAAGATTATTCCTGAAACAAAGCACCGTACTCATCTTCACTATTTCTCACATTTTTATCCACTTATAAAAATTCCAAAGCTGATATCAAACAGTGCAATACAGTACATAAGGATTCAGACCTGTTTCAAAGCCTATGCAAACGCATTTAATAAGACACAAGGAACTATTTCAACGGTAGTTTGATAGAGTGTCGAAGGAGAATGAAATAAAAGACAAAATGTCGAAAGCCAAAATAAAGAATGGGTAAAGTTTTGAACGAAGTATCGAATAGACAAAGGGTCAAGCGGAAAAAAAAATTCGAACTGACTCAATATCAAATGGACATAATCTTGAAAAGACAAAGTTTGAAAATGTTGACCAAAGTATAAACGAACATATCTTTATGATTTTAAAAAAATCGATTTAAATCATCAATTAAATTATTATAAAAGTTTTATTGCATAGCTTTGGCATAATTTAATAAATAATAGACTTAAATATGATTAAGCCTACATCATACTTATAAAACTCAGGTTGTGTGTGTGCGTATGTATGTTCGTTTATATATTGGATCGGATTTCCTACATTTTTCAACCGATTTCAACAAATCTTCACAGGTCAATGTAAAATTAACTTGCAGTGGTCCTGACAGCACCAAAAATTGCTTTTACACGAAAGCAACTTGAACATACGATTAAGAGGCATCGCGAGAATGAAAGTGGGACAACTCATATCGAGTTATAATTATTATAAAACCCAGGTTGTGTGTGTGTGTGTGTGTGTGTGTGTGTGTTCGTTTATATATGGGATCGGATTTCCTACATTTTTCAACCGATTTCAACAAAACTTCACTTTTTTTTAGCAGGTAGTGTTTCTTATTGTCTTGCACACTTTTTTCTTTATTTTTACATTCAGAATGCTTGAAAAATTCCATTTACAAGACAATTGTTTATAATAAAATTCTATTCAATCGGTAGACTCATAACGGTTGAAAACAATGTTTTTGCTTGAGTTTTGGAAGTCAGGAGAAATTCGCGTATGCGCAGATTTTTCGACGGGACTCAACAAGGCAGTAAAAGTCCACCATTACCCACTACCGAGCCCAGAGGATATATTTACAAAGCTCAACAGCGGTAAGATATTTTTAAAAATAGAACTTAGTGAGGTTTATCTACAAATTCCAGTACAAGAGAGTTCGAAAATCATTGACATTAATGCGCACAAGGGATTGTACAAATTCAACAGACGACCATTCGGAGTAAAAGTTGCTCCTGCAATTTTTAAACAAACAATGGACACAATATTAACTCCCCGCAAAAAGGGATCTAAGGATTGGGGTGTTATGGGATCCACCCGTTTCTGATATAAATGGACTCGTCCTGCTGCCATAAAATAGCCACAGTCAGTCAGGGGAACGGAGGTAGAGGAACAGGGTGGAGAAACAGAGTGGAAAGTACATAGACATTGTGATTGAGTTGATGTTAGAAGTCAATTACAAGGACGCCCGACTCTAAGGAAGTTTACTTCGAGACTGTATGTAGCGATCTTTGATTAATACTAAGCGGCGTTCCTGGATTTTACTAAAAGCATTACCTTTTGTATTTTGTGTAAATACATTTAATTTCTTAGCTTAAATACTTGCGTTTGTCATTTATTGGAGACCGATTTTTCACGCGGAATACACAACAATAGGGAGATGTGAATAGCCATGAATGCTCACCTCTTGATCCGACATTTAAAAAACAAGAGTCAAAGTAATTGCTGAAACATTCCCACTTTTGAAAGTATATGTTTATATACTAAAGTTCAAGTAATGCATGGCCCGAGAGCCTCACATGATGAAGTTACAGTCAACAACATGCGGATTAAATGAGTAATATAAATGATGGCGACGCTACTAGGAAAATGAGAAAAGATTACAATTGACCTTTGAATTTAACATTGAACATTGACGTGTTTAAGGATTTTACCACGTTGGAGTCTGTTCCATAAAATATCATTCTTTGTGAAAAGTTTTCTTCTACTAGGAAGACAGAAGAAATGAGGATCATTCCATTCAGTGTACGTAGCATGTCGAGTCCTAGGCGTGAAGTTCTGATCAAGTGGAACTAATGAATGAAGCTCATCTAAATGTTTGCTATGGAAATAACGATAGTTTCGATAATCTTGCACCGTTGCGTCTGAGGAAAGATTGGTTATCGAGTGGAAAATATGTATTTCTCAAGGAGCACATGGACGATTTGGGACTCTGTCAATATATAAATGTATGATTTTAGCATACCAAACTCAGGACTGGTTGTAATACTCAATTTGTAATCTCATTTGGTTCCTGTAAAGATAAATCTGGACATAAATAGACAGTTACTTTTTAACCACTTCCCTGCAAGCAAAACAAAAAAGCCATTGAATTGTATAGAGATAATGAGTAAGAAAAATAAAAAAAATACGGATAAAGAACAAAAGGTAACAATTGGGATTATATTAAAATTTTTAAATATCAAATTTAGATGGAAAGCAAGAAGCCGGTAGAGAGTTCCATAAATGGAAAATCTTTGAAAAGAAAGTGTTGGCTATTGTAAAATGATGAGATATTGATTCTAGTTAGGTATCAAAATGCCACTCAATCAGCTCCTTTCACTCGACACAGATGGAAAAGTCTCACCCACCTTTCGCTAAAATCTTATCGATGGAATCGTAACCTTTCCGTCCTAAACTTAACTTTGGGTTTATGCTTAAAGTACAAGATCAGTTGGGAAGATGTAAATTTCTCGCCCCTACCGAATTGCTTCTGTCGCAAGTTCCGTAGAAGAGAGTTCATCAGAAGAATTACCATGAAAGTATTTATAGAAAAAACGCATGAAAGCGACATTACTGAGGTCGAGTGTGACTGAAACCGAAACAAATAGAGATTTTAAATTAGAATGTTAAATAAAAATTTAAACAGTGATGATAAATATGTAAAGGAGAAGTTAATAGGAAATTAGATTTAGACGTCGTCGTTCTTTCATTGATTTTGTGAGTTATTTTATTTCTTTTTTTGAAACAGACAACGCAGTATTCAGAATAGTATTCTACAACTCATCTCGTAATTCGCTGTCAGCCAATATAAATGTCATTCTTTGAAATGACTCACAGGATTTCAGCCAGGAGAAGAAGTTAACTGTTGTGGCCTTGTTGGGGCCAGAAATAAAAACACAAGATAGGAATTGAATTAAACAAATATATTAACAGAAACAGTAACACAAACATATACAAACGAGAGTGTTACAGCAAGAATATTCAGTTCGACTGTCAGAGCTGACTGCTGAAAACGTCGCTCTTCAAAAGGCAATACCTGCTCTTATATATAACTGGGAGAGTCCAAGCGTGCGTTCTAAATTACCATAACATTAACTGATACAAAAAACAATTAATTCAAATTTGTATTTGTATTCTTGATTGATTCTTTACGGTTTATCAACCATATGCAGGTTATTTCTAGCCAGAAATATTTGCGATGTTATTTATTTTAAAATAATAATGATTTAATGATACAAGTATTCCTAATTAGTAAATAGCTTGGAGAACAAGAAATTTACACGTACCTCTCCTAAAGGGTATTTGAAAGCAAGTTAGTATAATGAACCCAACCGGAATTGGATTTTATCTCTCCGATATAATAATTCCAAGCCATTATCAACTCCACCACACGCACACCCTAGCCTATGTCACCTGGCATTCCCAAGCGGTCATTCATCAAGCTGTAGACCAGGCTCAGCATTACTTATCTTCAGTGATCGTACGGGAACCGGTGTCTCGACGTGATTTGGCCGTATGCTTGCATTTGTTTTCGTCAACTATGATGCTGCATTTTCGAAAATATTAAGCTACATATTGGTCTAGAGTGTACCTTCAAAAATAAATATTTGTTGGCGATTTCATTATAAAAGAGTCTTAAAATTGCTATGGTCTAATGGCTTCACTAAATAAAATTCCAGTATAACACTGCCTTTACAATTTTGACATCTTATCCGGTGAGAAAGTTTTCAGCCATTACACACATTGTCTTTTTTTCATACCACAGAAGAGAACGGATGAAATTAAAGGGTGCTTCATTAGGAGTATTATATATGTAAGGGTGTTTCATTAAGACGGATTATATATATAAGGATGCTTCATTACGATGGATCAAAGTCAGCATTAAATAAATCAGTGTTATTAGTGTTATTAGTGAAAATTTGGACCATGTTATTTAAGTCATGGCAATTATGTGTGAAAAATAATGCCGCGCAAATATCCGCTAAGGCTTCGTCAGCACACCTCCACTGGATGGTAAAACATTTTGATGACGTCTCTGTATCGTTGCTCTTCGATCTCACTAATATGCTTTATTATCTCATCCTTCAGCTGTTGAATCGTAGTTGGCATAGACCTTAATTTTGTGATAACCCCAAAGGACGAAATCTAAAGGCATCAAGTCGCACGATCGTTCTGGCCAATTCCGAGAGATGATGCGACCTGATTGCATTTCTGATTTAAGACTCATTTTTTTAATAGGATTCGATAACTTTAACACGTTGTTTGTCTGTTAATCATTCCATGATTGAAATTGCGAAAGATTTAAGTTGTTAAATCTGAACGAAAGAGAAACAAAATCTTTTAGACACTTAAACTTCAAATTTAAATTCGGTCCAAGTTATTGAAACCCACTTTAGATGGTAACCCAGGAAGAGTTGCACCGATTCCAGCATTTTGTTACTATTTGCATACTATGGAGTTAGCATACCTTTCTTTGCTTTATATTATATCTTACGACTCATTTTAGTTTTATTTATTTAATTATTTATTTACGGCTTATGAGTTTGTTCAAGATTGAGACTCTGCATCATTCAGGCTACGAATCAGACTTTGATAAATCTTGAGGTTTTGTCCACAAATGAATGTCTTAAAAATGAAGGATGAAATATTGTAATTTCGCCATATTATGCTTTAGGAATGTCGAAAAGGTGTAATTGTAGGAAATACGACAAAAAAGTATACGGAATCTTTATTTTGATCGACTGAATTTAAATTTTGGCTTCAGTCAGGGTAAGATAAATCTTAAGCTTTTATTATTATTATTATTATTATTATTATTATTATTATTATTATTATTATTATTATTCCATTGATTTCTGGTTTGTACTCATTTCTTTCTGGGACCCAACCAGAGACCTAATGTCAGAAATGGTTTCATGATATTTTCCGCTGAGCAATTTAAAAAAAAAAAACACGCCCCCACATAGATTACATAGATAAAGCACTTCGTAAGGTGAGTAATGTACCCGTGTGAACATTCTTTTGCACTTCTTTAAGGCATGGACTTCCAGGAATCAATTTAGTGAGTCTATATGGAATCTTTTCCAAACAATCCGAGGGCTCCAACTACAAGAGGGAATAGTTGATGTTCTCATGAGCCACATTTTTGAGATTTTCAAAGATACACTGCAGTCGGCAGGGACTTCAATATCAATAAAGAAACACTTTTTTGCTTGCGCCTTCTAATAACGATGATTGAGCGATTGGAGTTCATTATTCTGTCACTGTATGTTATGAAGTCCCATAAAATTGTTACAGGTCTCATGTCCGTAACTGGTTATGGGTCATTTATTTACGGCTTATGGACACATTGTGGGTTATTTAAAGCAGAACCGTAGTTTAGATCGTACGAATATGTTTAAAACTGAATATTTCAGTAACAATTCTTTTGAAAATAATACTACTACTATTTAATCCGTAGTTGGGGGAGGAAGTTTCATGACGTCCCCAAGCGTATTTGTGCGTATGTGAGTAAAATGAACCGGACATGAATTCGAACACAGATCTCTAATTTCTAATTCAGAAACATTATCCATTACGCCACCCGTAGATCCTCCCACTTTAGATTCATACTAGCAATATTAGTATTTTGAAATATATAAATTCAGGATTTTTCATACAAATTGCTACTATTTTTCATTTGCCCAGAATGGATTTTTTTCTTTTAATTTTGTACTGAGCAGTTAAATATTGCATCGTTCAATAAATGTTTACATGACAGTAAATATTTATTTTCTTTATTGATAAAAAGATAAATAAAGATGACTACATAATATGAGACGTAGTATTTTTGTCTTTCAACGTCTCTGCTTTTTAATCCTGTGCTTGATTTATCCTAAATGAATGGATTTATTTTGAGAGTGAAGGAATGTCGACATGAATGATGTTTTACTGGCCAATTAAAGTCAGATTTAATTCATAATTTTATAAAAATAAATCCTTTCTTCTAAACATGCACAATAAAACGACATGTTTTTAAGAATATATTTTTACGTTTAAAAATTTTGTTTAGAAATAAGATGATCAATTTTTGTGTTAATTCTCTTGACATAATTTAAGATCTTCAAAAATTTGTATAAATTACATAAATTATTTTTCTTTGTTTCCCATATTAGAAGATAAGGTATGCATATAATTATCCAAAAAGAAGAAAAAAAGAAAATGTATATAGTTTTGTCAAGATTGAATAAATTATTGAATAAAACTCCTATATGTAACTGATACGTAAGTAATCTGAACTACGTAATATCCGCGGGAAGGTTGTCTCTAGTCGCCCACAATCACTTGAAAATCGGCAGTCTGATGCTGATTATATGTACATTCTTCCTGACAGACCTGCAAGGTATGTATGCCGTATCAGTGATAAAATGTAGTTTGCCCTGGGCTGAAGCGACACATTTTAATATGGACCAAAAGTTTTTCTCGACGTTACATATATAAAAACGTGTGTAGGAGCGATGCTGATTTGCAAAGTCATCTGCAGCCCATGGCAACACAACACAATGTTGTAGAGATTGCATTCTTCTGTAAAGAAGTGTCATTTATTATATATATATATATATATATATATATATATATATATATATATATATATATATATATATATATATATTCCGGGTGTAACAGCAAAATTGTCCAAATCGTGTAAAAGCAATATTAAAATCTGAAACGTTGTATCTTAGAAATGATTAAAGATATCTTACTAGAATTCACCGAGGTTTTATAACATTATTGAACTTTAGTTTGAGCAATAAGAATTTATAATTACTCTCTAAGTTTAAGAAAAGAATCGTGATGAAATCGATCATAAACGAAAATGACATGTTCATTATTAATTAATCTTATCTAAGGTTTGGAAGCTCATGAAGGATTGTAATTAAGTTCATGTATATATATATATATATATATATATATATATATATATATATATATATATATATATATATATATATATATATATATACTTTCCAGGATCACATTCCAACGTATTCAAGATAATCTTCGACCTCCCTGAGCGTCGAACTTTCTGTTCTGGAGTAACAAGTTGCGTCACAGGTTTGAAGTACGATTTCATTGACAAGTTTTTTTCACTGCTCTTTGGACTGTCATAGCTGAAACTCCTCTCTCACGTTCCAAAAGTCTTATGGATTGATTTGGATATTTACAAATTGATCTCTTTCCCTCTCAGTTGAAATTATGATCCCTCAGTTCACAAACAGATTAATAGAAAATATGCAAATATTAGACAATTTAACTTTATTTTCACCGAAATTAAATCACCATACGAAGTTTAGAACGGAATATGATCAAACATAATAAAAATTCATTGTCGGTTATATTTTACAATACATGTTTTCAAAATAATATACGTACATTTTCAGGAGGCATGGAGTAGTAGTGAATAGCGACTAGGATTGAGGAGATGTGAGTTCGAATTCTAGTCGAAACCATTACATTCATTTACGTCCTAATACCCTTCAGAAAGGTATTAATCCCCTTCTTCTCCCACTAGCCAGGAGTAAATAGCAGGACAGACTGGATTCTCAAACCTTGGACGGCGACTGGCCTAGGAGTAGAACAACTCTGAATTCAAAACCCTCGGAGGATTGTCTGGGGAATTCTGGCAGCTAGTATCCAGGTCTCTGTATTTATCCCTTCAGAAAGTGTAGTTGCTTCTGCACAAAGTTTTCTCTACTATAATCAAATCATATGTATTGGTGGGTGGGCTGTCGGTTCTTAGGTACAGAGCGGCTTGACCCTCATACGTCGAATACGTCACCAAGTATATATATATATATATATATATATATATATATATATATATATTAAAGAATACGTGTTTGTTGTTGTTGAAGGAGATTCACAAAGCTTTGCTGTGTCCAAGCTTTCAACTCTCTTTTGTGTTCCACAGGGTTGTGTAATTAGTGTATTATGCGAAAATCGTTTAAAAAAAAACAAAAAAAAAACGATGACAGCACATTTAGTCAAATGTTATATTTGAATTTGATAGAAGAATTCTAAAACCCAAGAATTCCCGTCCATCATGTGACATGGCTATTTGCGCTGAACGTGTGTGATGACCTGTTTCTTTACACATGCAATGTACAATGCGAGGTTGGAGACGGATTATTTTTATTACTGCATAATTGTTTTGTCTAATCTGTAGCGTGCCCCACAAAAAAAAAAAAAAGAAAAAAAGTATAACAAGAAATTTAGTAGATTTTATTTAAATGCTGAAATTTTTGTTACAGTTGTTTTAAAGAAAAACAAAGAATAGAAATTTATTACCTAAAAATTGAACAAAAACACAAATGTTAAATGTGATGTTCAAACAAAAAAGTTGATTTTTATATGCTAGTTATTTTTTTTTTTTTACCATATAGGAAATCTTATCATTTACTCTTGTTTACTTAATGGTCATAGAATAAATATAAAACTGTTATAGAGTTTTGATAAAAAGCAATAAACATAAGCTATAAAAATACTAGTGAGAAAAACAAGTTATGACAGCTGTTTGTCTAAACAATTTGAAGATTATACATGAAAATATTAAATACAGTGTTCCTCCACAAAAAAAAAAAACGAAAACAGGGATTCTGGTCCAGTTTATTTAATTGTTGGAAGTTTCCTTACAGCTATTTGAAACAAAAGCAAAGAATAGAAATTTATTAGGTTAAAACAGAAGAAAAACACAAATGATTGATGTGGTGTTCAAACAAAAGGAATCTCGCAAAATGTCTTGTTATTTTTTTAAGTCCCCGAACTCCAGTTCTTTCTTAATGAGAACAATGACTTCGCCTTGAGAATTTTATAATTGTTGTATCCTGGAATTTTTAATGGATGCATGCTAGTTAATTTTTTTTAGCTTAATCATATAGTAAAATATATACTCATTTTTTATATGTGAGTGAATTTTATTTCATTACATATTAAATCTAAAATTTCCAGATTTTTTCTGGGTCACCTTGTAGTCAGCTTCAGGAGATTTTGTCGAATTTTTGCTGTATAATATATTTAATATTCTCGTGCTGTGTATAAAGAGTTGCTTTATATTAATATTGTTCTTATGGTGCTTATTATTTTACAGATTGATAGAATTGTGTTCAAACAAAACGTGTGTAATCATTGGGTACACTCTTAATAAAAGTCTCATATATTTCATAGATCAACAACTGTCGTTTTTGCGAAGGACGATTCGCTGTTTCGAGAGGAAGATGGCCAAATTCAGTAGGCATAAAATATCTGTACTCTGTTTGAAGGAACATTGGCTGCCTGATTTCACCATATATATATATATATATATATATTGGTGCAAAATATATATATTAGATTGGTGCAAAAATAATGACGTAATAATGTCGTTTTTGACGTATTTTTAACGTCAAAAAACGACATTGTTAGGTCATTATTTTTGCACCAACCTAATATATATATATAGGATTGGTGTATACGGAATAAATTCCAATAACAAACAAATACTATTCTTAAGAGAGTGCTCAATACAGAGTAGAGCAAATATAAACATTTATTCGAAAATCATAACATAAAAATGCTATAAAATTACAACAAAAATAACCATTTTGTTTCAATACTTCTGGTGCCTTATCAAACACATGCGCACACACATACACACACACATATATGCAAATACAAACATATATATATATATATATCGATAAATAGATAGATGTGCGTGTGTGTGTATGTGGTTTCTTAAATTCTATACCTATTTGGATGAATCTTTAAACAGTATTTCATTTTAGGAGTATTTTTTAATTTCTATTTGGTTAAATGTGAAAAGGTAATCAAAATTAATTGATTTATTAGCTGTTACAAAAGTATATATTTTTTGCAGGAAAGCCCCTATATACCTCACTCGATCACTTTCCCTCACTGACTCTGTCTCTCTCATACACTCTCACCATCTGTACACAGGCACGCACGCACAGAAAAGACACATACATACACAAAGATACAGAATCATATATATATATATATATATATATATATATATATATATATATATATATATATAAATATATATATATATATAAATATATATATATATATAATATATATATATATATATATATATATATATATATATATATATATATATATGAAGAAATATAGTTTTAATGTATGCTATATTTATGGGATAAAGTGATCAATATAAGAGATAGAGCCTCTGTAAATATAAAAGTGAACACTGAATTCGACACACAGGGTCGACAGACTGTGTAATGCTTAACATAATGATCAGGACTGGTGATTGCGTTTAGCATGAGTCTGTCGACTTTGCGTGTTTACTTCAACGTTCACACATATATATATATATATATATATTTTCTATCAAACATTGTAAGCTATCTTTTACATAATTTTGTTAAAACAAAATTATAATAACTCCATCTCTCTTCCCCCCCATCTCTCTCTTTACCATAAGACTCACTTGTATACATTTTCTACATTTCACTTCCGTTTTGTTAACTATCTAAATAGGTCAAGGTTCTGTCACTCCTCCTACTCCAATATAAAACATACTTAAGAGAGATATAAAATTAACCCTTCCCTATACTTTATATTGTCTGTTTAACTGCCACTCTCAACCCCCTCCATTAAATTACAAAAATTACACTACCCACCAATTTCTAATCCCATTTTTCCTCTCAATTCGTTGTTGGAAGTTTTACCTGATGATCCTAAATCCTTAAAAAAGGATTTAGGTGAAATAAATTATCGTAATGGTACCTTAAAGTGGTTTGTTTTTCATTACATATTAGCTCTGTCCTCACATTGAGCTCTCAGGATTTCATCCTCTTTGGATTTACCAATTCGGTTTACCAAGTTCCTTATAACATATATATATATATATATATATATATATATATATATATATATATATATACTTGAATTGTGTGAGTTTGTGAACATGGGTTTCACGCCCTTTTGATCGTCAAACTGAATAATTTTCAAAATTTAGAATCTATTTATTGTATTGTATGGTGGTGTGTGATAGTAGTGGCATTAAAATTCCCCACTCTGCCCGTTTCGTGTTGTCACTCATGC